>CAJQUW010005215.1:0-104467 GCA_907163375.1 Prostheceraeus crozeri
TGTTGAGGATGTGTAATAATTTGTTCCGAAAGACAATTAATAAGTACTTATTTAACTCTTACTGCTTTTAGTGGTTTGTAGTAGTATTTCATTGGACATTATTATTCTTCGGTTGATGGTATATAGACTTCATTCTTTATTCATCGTAATTTGTTAAATCTAATCTAGTTACTTACCCTACAGTATCAAAAAAAAAATTCATGGCCTGGTATGACTGAATAAACGTTATTTGACACTAGCATGTAAATAAATGCATTTTTTTGCAATGCGATTTAGAGATCTGCATACGAGAGACGTCGACGAAATGATGACGAATTCGCATCGGTTTCCGTTCTCGTACATTAAAAAACGATACAACAAACTCGTATTTTTATTGATAAACAGCCAATCAGCAACAAGTAGAAATAGGTCGCTAATCGCTAAACACCAATCACATACGAAAGTAGTTGAGATTTCGTATGAAAAAATATACCAGATTCTGTTGTAAACAGCACGAGAATCTCGTATCAGAGATAGTTTCAAATTGCAATGTGAATTATGGTATAATCTTTGTATGGTAATTTTCGTATCCAGGCGATTTTACAGTGTAGTCGTGATAAGAGCAGAGAACAAAATTTTTATCGCCCGGATGAAGCACCCAGACGATTCCTTGTACTAGTTGACCCTTCCGTCGTGACTCCAACATTCTTTTTTCCTGAATTTCTGTTGACGCATTTTGTTAGTAACTCATCACCTAGCTAGCCATTGACCGTTGTTCGACATTTCTACAGGAGAAAACTCTGATGCACTTTTTTGTCCATGCCAGCCAGTGGGCCAGAATCTTGTTGGCATGATATTTTTGGGACTGATTATCTTTCCTAAACATTGTCGTGGATATATGGTTCTAGGATGGCACAATGGAATGGGGCCCGCATGGGCTCGGGATGGGCCGTTGCGCGGACGAGAACGGGCCGAGATATTTTTAATATCAATCGAAAAACCAATGCATGAAAATGATGTATTTGAGTGTTTTTGCTGACACCTTGGAATATTGTAGAGCATCGGTTTAGCAAACTGTTAGGTCAAAATTGCCAATTAAGATTAGTCTAAATAAGAAATCTCATCACAAAAATGGCTGACGTCTATCTAAGAAACCGTCAAACTCAACAGATTGCCAGAAACATACAGGGCCCAAGTTAATGAAGGGACAATAATTTAGCTGCAGACCAAGTTTCATTTGAATTTGAATCTTCCAGTGTGTAATATTATAGAGGTGTAAGAGCATATAAGAGGCGATTTGAGTAAATGTCCATTAAATCAGAGAGGGAATAACTGGGCACGGCGGGCTACATTGTTCGGCTCTGCCATCATTCCGATCATGACGAGTCGCAAAGATAAATTAATATTGATGGTTAGGGATATCAGCTTGCCTTGACACACACGCCACGCCATATATTCTTATCATTGGATTTAAAGACCAGGCTGGTTGTGTGTGCAGAATAATGTCATGAACTGCGACGATAATCCACGAGGCATGACATCATTTTCAATACTTTTATTGTCGGAATATGTTTATTTATAACCTGACAATCTTCCTTTGCGAGGGACGCAGGTCATGATTACAGTTTGAAAAGCATAGCCTCACGTGTTTGCATAATCATCGAATGTGAAAGCATGCACTTGCTTTATTCAGAAAAAAATATGCAATTTAAATGCGATTGCCATGCAAGGTGAGCTTTGTGGAATCCTCATGAGTGTCCTTCCATTCATGAGCAGGAAAACACAAAAACATCTTGAGTGTGATGCAAAGAAATGTGATTTTTCCCGATAATTCAAAACTCATAGTTTACCAGCTGGTTTTCAAATGGTGACAAATAACTTTAAATTGAAATAAGTTCGCCGCACATTTGGATCATAATGCTTTGTCAGTTCGCTCAGCATGATGAAACTGTAGGCATATGTGCTTGCATGACACAGTCTCGTCAAATCTCACGAAACGCAGCCTCGACGTAATCTTTGATACCATTACGTGTACAAATCATGAGGACCACTCTATTGTTTTATGACTGATGCTTAATATTTCTGATGCATGACTTCAATAGGTTCTTTTGAAATCCTTGAGTAGGGAAGCTTTCACTGCACGTGAACAGACGTGATTCGTTGTCAAGTCAATTCGTAGCAGATAAGCAAGACTAGACAACTGCACATTTATACCATACTAGTATAGAAGGTGAATTCCGCAACATAGGTTGCAATTTCAGGCCTGTTTGTTGCTTTGCTTACCATCACTGTAAATCTATAATAAGCAAGACATTGTGTATCAGAATCCTCATTGCGTCAATGAACTGTTGCATCACGGTTTCCCCGATTATTCATTGCATGCACCAATGCAAGTATAGATTAATACACTACTATCTTCAGTATGTAACTTTAGGAAATGCATATGCAAGCTGGCTCACGAGCTGCTGAAAGTGATGCTATTACAGTTCAAGAGATCGTGGATCCCCATGGGACGATAATTAAAAAATCGTTTGTGTGTATGAGATGCTCCGGGAATACAAAAACTTATCCCATGGACATCCCTGAAAATGAAAAATTGGGAAGCCTCAACTTGACATGCATAAAGATTAGAAGTTTCCTGTAGTGGGCTGATTTTAAGCAATGATCAAATGATGCAAGAGATGACCTCCGGCCTGTGAAGGGTCAATATATTACCGTCCTACAATTCCCTGTGCAAGAATCACACTCCCTCAATTATTCTCTCAAATATAAGCTAATCGTCCATCAAACGACACAATTGTTTATCAGCGTTTCCATCAGGCAATACATATTCTGCACACAAAAATTAATAAGAAATCATTCATGAAATTGCAAAAATTGCACAGAAATTATGAGTAATAGCAGGAATTCTATCAAAGTTTCCATGTAACTTTGAGTAGAAATGAAAATATCGTACAGATAGCATGACTAGTGATTTCCCCTTTGACTTCGGGAACTTTCCATAGAATTCAAAATGTTGGGAAAGTTGAAGTGCTAGAAAGTTAGATCATAGTGCCTGAAATGTCAGTAAAACTTCAATGCAAATAATAGTTCAAATACAAACTCAAATACACCGTTGGTCTGCTGATGTCAACAATCAGCAGAAAATGCAGATATCTGACTTATATGCTGATGAAGAGCATTCCAGTAGTATTAAAATGAGTAGCATAGTGTGCATAATTAACATATGAAATTTTGATTTATCTCTCCGTGCTTCAACCAACTCATTCATATTAATTAAGCACGCTAATTTCACTTTGATGGTTGGGTCTGGCTCACCATCACATAGGAGCAGTTATGTCTCTTGTCGGCTTAATGCAGTGTCGCTGTGTGCCTGCATCCTTTGTAGCACATCAGGGCATCCAACGGCCGTGCGGGGCTGCTGTTAGTTTGACGCTGGCTGGACTGGGCTACATTGTTGCTGCTTGGAATGAATCAATTTCAATGAAATTGACTATCTGAGGTGCTCTTGCAACAGCAAGCACAATGAGACTTTCTCCCAATGCAATTGATCTTGCGACAAATGTCATTGACTGATAAAAACACCATGCATTCGTACAGCGCATGCTTACTCTCAAAAGATCGATTATGTTCGTGTGCTACACGCAGGCATCATTCTTATACTTAAAATCCGCTTTCCCAATGTTTTAATTTCGATCTAAACAAGCTCAGACTTCATAGAAGTGGTCCACTGCACCGCTCCTCAGGTCTCAGACGATTACAGAAAAGCCCTGATTGATGGATTTGTAACTTTGTCAACACGAGCTCTGTAGAGTAAGTAGAGAGAATAGTGACTTAGACATTACTTCGATCAAATCGCTGCAGCAAAACGACAGACATCAAGAGGCGTGGAACTAAGCGAGGAACACTTCCGAGCTTGCAATTTTCTCTAATTTCAACATTGCTGCAAGCTTGTGGAGTTTTCTAATCAATTCAGTCGACAAATCGTGCAGTTTTCATGCCGGACGGTTACAGAGAGGTACAAACGATTATGAAAAGACACCATAGTTCTTCCTTTTCACAGGCAATGGAAGATTTATTGCCACTGACTTGTGTCCTGACGAAACACTTATCTCACGTTGTTGTTCATGAAGTTCCAAATGAGTATCAGAAACAGTTTTGTACCTGAGTACTAGCTACGACTAAGAAGTGAGTCCCAGAATTCAGTACTGATTGAGTTCGAAAATATTTGTACTCATTTTGGAACTCTTTGGGTTCGAAAGTTCAGTACTTAATTCGTGCTCATTTCAAGAGTTGCACAGGACTACCACCTCCACTATATCGAAAAATGCCATACGGCATATATAACGTGCTATATCGCATACGCACATCCATCGAAGAACTGATTTGGCAATTAAACACAAATGTATTTCGATCAATAAAATATGTACATGAATCAAAGGGCATTCGGTGAAGACGGTGAGCGCTGCAAAACTCAAAGCACTGTCGGAGAGGATGGAAAACGTTGGCAGAACTCAAAGTACAGTTGGAGAAAATAATAGACGTTGGCAGGGATCAAAGTAATGTCGATGAGGATGCTTTTGATCCAAATTGATATCTTAGGTTCATAAAGAGGACATTGATAAAATGTCAGAGGTTGGTTTGCGGAATCATTTATTGTTCCACTGCAGCAACTTCGATAAGCAGGAACCCAGCAAACTGCCTTTTCCAGTTGCTAGCACTCGCTACCTGAGACAGAAGCGACCCGAGTGACGATTTCGGTGAATGAGCAAACAACAACTGTGTTGACTAGCTGCTTGACGATGTGGTATTGGTGTCGACCCACCTGCTTCCTGCAAATGCGAGGGATTCCAGGGGGAAGTCACGTGTCGGGTGTGTCATATACTCTGCACATCTGACGGTGGAAGCCGCGAGGTCTCATTCATCTGAACGTTGTGTTTATGTGTGGCAAGGGTGAAGGGATGTGTTGCGTTATGTGGCTGTGATTTACAGAGGGTAGATTACAAGGAGGAGAAGAATGGACAGTGGGATCAATCTATTGCGCAAGTATACTTTCAAGAAGATCATTTGCTTGTTCAGAGATGTGCCGGTGTTGTGTGTGTGCGTCTGTCGAGTGCTTGCTCTGATCTGTGAGCTGCGGGGGATTGCGGTAATGACCTTGTTGTTTTTTCTGTGTTCTAGGTATGTGCCGACGTGGTGGGTGTGCGTTTGTTGGATGAGTTGCTTTGTTGACGCGTTGGGTGACTGCGTGTGATAGGATGAGGAGTACTTTCCTGAGGTAAAAATCGTGGATTCTTGCTTCTGAGAGGTGGGGGTTGTTGCGTGAGGAGATGGAGAGGAAGGTGTTGACATTTGGCTTACTTTAAAAACATTTTTGCGTGCAGTGTGAGGTGGTCAGCAATTGGAGGACGTGTGCTTTGCCGTGGAGGTGTTGTGCAGATCACTAGTTGACCGGTGTCAGTTAATGTACAGTCATTTGTCTGACTATTTGCTAGCCAAGTGTCACTTAAGTGTCAGCAAAGTGACAGCAAAGTGTCAGTTAAGTGACATTTGAATTATCTGGCGTGATATTCCGTATTTCGACTACTTTTACAAATATTTTTAGCAGCATGATGGTCGTGATAGATCACGAAAGGAATTATACATACTAATTAATAGAATTTCTCTTATTTCTAGTTCTTGCAGTCTCTCATTTTCATGCATTCGATTGACTTCAATACCGAAAAGTTTAGCTGTAATGTATATTTTTGAATGGAATTTACATTCTATAGAATGCAGAGTTTTAAGAAACGAAAAAGATAAAAGGTCGGCCCTTCATACATTTTTTATACATAAGTACTTATTTTTATAGAATCTGTGAGATTAAACCCCTGCAGCATTGAGACGACGACTTATCACGATTGAAGACAGTTCAGCTCGTCACAAAAGGCACATCTCAGCTGGCGTAAAATGTTCGTGAGCGAGTCGTCTCAAGGCATGACTTCTGAAGACGAGTAATGGCGAGTTTATGTGACCAGTTTTCTGACGAGATATGTATATGCTATTATCGATGCATCCAAGCATAGCGCCCTTCCAAATTCTCTGAAGACAGCCCTAGAGCCGAGAGAATGATGGACTCGAACCATCTGACGCCCTCAGACGCACCAAATCGATGATAAGCTACAGGCTTTTTAAGACAAGCGCGCAATGTCCAAATATGTTAGTGATGATAATGTTGATCAAATTTTAATGCTCCAAAAATTACACATTACAATTTAGAACTGATACATGAATATAATACACATTATCTGAATATATACATTATCACAATACATTAGAATCATATATATATATATATATATAGATAAATTAAAAAAATTCAACGTAGTCTCAAGATAGAAATTGTTTATTCACGAATTTTCGTCTAAGACTTCATCAGGTGAACGAAGTAAATGTGACATTTACTTCGTTCACCTGATGAAGTCTTAGACGAAAATTCGTGAATAAACAATTTCTATCTTGAGACTACGTTGAATTTTTTTAATTTATCTTTATTATTAAGTCTCATGGCGATTACTTATGATCATATATACATATATATAATATATTATATATATATATATATATATATATATATATATATATATATATGCAATATTTACACTTTAACCCTCAACAGCCTGGCAAATTTTACACCTTAATCAGGCCACCTGTCTACATATGTAGACAAATGTCTATAATCGACTTATGATGCATCTATAGGGATATTGCTGCACTGTAGGTCAATCAGATAGCTCACTGATTAATTATTGACATTATATAAGCAAATGTAGTTTTTATAAGGTAGTTGAATAATTTTCTTAACAATAGTTATATAGCTATTATATATAACAATATTTATATAGCTATTTTTCCATCCTTTTTGCAGTAAAGTTGAAATATAATCTCAAAACTGAACATTTTTAATCCATCAAAAGTGCAGTTTCAAAGAGGCAACAAAGAGGAATCATGATCGTCACTATCATTTACAATCATGACACAATTGACACTTGACTTGCCTGATCAGGTGTTCACTACAGACACGTTTTGCACAGGAAACACAAGCATTTCGAGTGGACTTACGGCATCGCTTCATTTGACACTTTGTTGGCTTTCGTACCTGAGAACATGCATGCACAATGGATTTCGACGAAAATCCAAAGGATATAAATGCATCCTTTGTTTGAGCGTACACTTTCTTGTCGTTGAATCGATGGTGCATGTTCTCCTCAGTTAACTGAGCTGCCACCTGTTTCACAAAATAGAGCTGAGACTTTCTGTATCCATTTGCTTTCATGATGGTGAATCCATTGAAAAGAGCAACATCAATCATGTTCAACAGATAATCTAGAGTATATCTATTCGTCTTCCTCTTACATGAAAAATCCTCGATGCAAGAGTCAAGGACGTCCACTCCTCCTTTGCCGTGATTGTAGTCGTCGATTACTTGAGTGAGGCGGTCTTCTCTCGACAAATTCACTTCGTTCTTTGTGTGGCATGAGCTGATCAACAATACATTTTTATTTCTCTTCGGGCAGTAGGAAGCTAACATGATAATAATAATAATAATATGCGTATTTATTCTTTAAAAATGAAAATCGGAAGATACATCAAATTTACACAAAGAAAAATATCAAGAACATCCATGATCAAGAAAGAATATTGCAGTGAGATCAGCGGCAAAAATGGTCATTATAGCGTCTACTGGCATACAGCACAAAAGAGTTCATACGTCGCATAGTGCGGATTTCCGGAAGCAAAAAACGACCTGCACGAGACATGGTTGGCAAGAGTTCGTGGAGAATGTGGCTAGATTCCATTACACTGTGAAAGAATTTATCGGTCAATGCATTTCTACGAGAATGTACAGACTCCAGGCAAGGACTTCGACATTCGTTGCCGCAAATGAGACGGTGAAATCTGCGTTGAAGACGTTCAACTCGTGCAGCATCAGTACTAGACAACCCGACAAATACTGGGCAACAATACTCAAAGACAGAGCGTATGAAAGTTTTATAAACTATAAGAAGGTCACTTTTTGAGATACACGGCTTGAGAACACGCATAGCGTACATACGTTTTGAAGCAGACTGAATTATTTTGTCTATGTGGTCAGACCAATTCCATCGAGAATTAAAGCGAACTCCAAGTAAGTCAAGGGAGTTGACGCAGGGAATGTCAGGAAGATTCAAGCTCAGATGGTCGGGAAAATTTCGTTTCGGGATCAAAAGGGCCTTGCATTTGGAAGCATTGATCCTTAAGTCCATTTGGTCAGACCATTCCATAAGATTCTGATGTTCCGCAATAATGTGATCATTCGTCTGTGATGTGAATATAGGCAAGCATAAAGTCGTATCGTCAGCGTACTTAAACACATTGCAGTTCTCAGAAAGGACCCTGAAAGTAGCGATCGATAGTGCAAATAGATAAAGGCCTAAAGTTGATCCTTGAGGAATTCCTGAATTAACTTTGGTTAAGGTGCTCCTTGCGGTTCCTATAGAGACATATTGCTGTCTGTCTGTCAAGTAATTCAAGATCCACTTGATACAATTTACAGGCAATTGACATTCTGCTAACCTGTTGACAATTATGTCACTTCTCAATTTATCAAATGCCTTTGAGTAGTCATAGGAGATGACTAGGGCCCCACAGGTTTCTGAATCATCGATAAATTTAGTGATGCAATCGTCAATTGCAACAAGAGCGCACTGAGTTGAGGACTTTGGTCGGAATCCGAATTGCTTTTCATCACAACACTCAATGAAGCGCGTCTTTAGATAGTCGGTTATTATTATTTCCATCAGCTTTGCAGGATATGGTATAATACTGATTGGGCGTATGTTATCAAGGCTGTCCTTAGACGATTTTGAAGGATGAACTTTTGGAACAGGAGTCACAGAAGCAGTTTTCCAGATCTTTGGAATGTAGGAGTTATTGATCGATATTTGAAAAAGTCTGGCCATAGGCTCAGCCAAAAATGGACTGGCAAACTTGTATAGGGCAATAGGCAAGTCGCATGACGCTTTGCTTGCTCGGAACTCTTCCATTAGTCTAAACACATGCATCGAGGAGATGTTTAAATCAGCCATTTCTTCCGAGGAGTAATTTTTAATGTCAACATTCTCAATACTACTTGGCAGAAACACGGAGCTCAAGTGGTGATTGATCTTCTCAACAGCGGTTTGCACATTTGAAAAGTTTGATATTAAGGACATCACTGGACTCAGAGATTTGCATGAGGTATGTTGATTGCATCCGATTTTCTTTGTCCATGCAATTTTTGCTTTGGAGATTTCACAGTGAATTTTCTCTTTCAAATGATTATAAGTAGAAAAATCCCGTCTACGGAATGCGTCCCATCTCTTATTAATGAGGTCCTTGATAAGTGGCGAAATCCATGGTTTATCCCTGGCGGTGCAACGCACAAAAGTAACAGGGATAGTAGACGCGGCAGCAGCATCAAGAAGATCGTGAAAAATAATACATTTACTGTCGATAGATATATTCTCGTTGTCAATGAAAGTCCAGTCTATCATTTGTACAAGTTGGCAAAAGTCATCTAGATGCGATTTTCTGAGATCATAAACCTTTTGGACAATTTCTGTTGTCTTTGCTAATTTTCGAGTGGGAGTTGCGAGGAGAGACAAATGAGGAACCTTGGATTTATCGAATGGGGTGAATTCAGAGACACTATACTGGCACGCTAGATCTTCGGATAACAAGATATAATCAAGTTGGGCGTCACCATACGTAGGACCATTGAAAGAATTCACCAAGTCAAGTGAAAGACATACATCGTTTGGGTCAAAGCGATTTAAATCAGGAAGGATGCAAATTCAAAATTGAGTCGATAGTGTGAGTTATAAATTCAGTGATACGGTTAGCATTTCGGGCAGCAGAGATGGGGGAATATACAATGCCAATAAAAGCACATTCGAAGAAGGCAGACGAATAACGAGAAATTCGATATCACATGAGGATTGATAAATGAATTGCTCAAATGGGATATAATCCTTCAACTAAATAGCCACACCTCCCCCAATACGATGAGCGCGATCATTCCGTAAGCACACGAAGCCGTCTATAGAAAAATTACTGTCACTATGCTTATCAGGAGATAGCCATGTTTCTGTGCAGATAAATATATCAGTATCATTCAATAATAACGTTGTGCGGACCTCATCAAATTTCATGACAATGGAACGAACATTTGAGCATAAAATAGAAGGATATCGAATGACAGTTTTAAGAGGAGCAACTTGTGACTGTGATAAAACTTTTAATGAAAATTCTCTGCATGATTTCTTTGAATTATTTTCCCATGACGTATTATGACATCTTCGTTCTGCTCTCGTCTTAAGCGAAGTGATTCTCTTAACTCAAGACTTCTTTGTTTCTGACGGTGAGTCAAGTCGGGATTGATGTAGACTTGTTTGTACATTATACTGTTACGCAGCTCACGCGACTTGCGCAAGATGTCATGCTTTTGACTACTCGTAAGACATTCGACACGCAAAAGTCTAGGTTTTCCAGGAATGACTTTGCCAATTCGCTTAGTTGACACTATCACATTTTCTTCAATTCCCAGATGACGCAGGATGGCTATCAAACTTTCCTTATCTTTTTCATTTCTCTCACTATGGCCCTAGAGGGCTCTCCACCAAACCAGAAACTATTAGGCTCAGCCGTTTGCTGTGTCGCTGCATGACTTCATTCACAATATCATCTGCGATTCCATCGTCCATAATGTTCGTCGATCTAATAAAAGGATCAGCATCAGGAGTCTTCTTCAATTCATCTAAATCTCTTTGGAGCGAGTCGCATCTTAATTGGAGCTTCTTCTGCTCTTCGAACATCATTGACATTTTCAAATCAAATTGGCTGGAAAAGTTAAGAAGCTTCTCGTCAAGTATTTGAGTCAGATCACTACGAGTAAGTCCAGCTGGTTGACTTTCAGGTGTCGGTACCATGTTTATGATGTTTATTGCATCCTTCAGAGCGTTTGATAACTGTTCCTTGCTTAATTTGCTCATTTGATTTTGAGACATTCGACGGACGGCTTCGAATTTCAATGGAGTCCTTGAACCCATTTCGGGAAGACACGAGGAAATATGATTGACTGAGGGAATCAAGTCCGAAGAAAATCACGATGAAGCACACAAGTCAAGAAGACCGCAGGAAAAAAAATCTGTTAATGAAACCAGACTCGACCTCCGCACCTTTGGTACCTCAGACGAATACCTGACCAAACGACCAGTACAACACTTGATCAATGACGATGGATACTCTTCACTTAATCCGAGAAATAGAAATATCGTTGCAGTATTGATTCGATGACAGTTAGTGGTAGAAAACTCCATGACAGAGTAACAAAGCCTCGACGGACTGAACAGATATCAGCCAAGAAGACACAGACACAGTAATAATCCCAATATCGAATGAGCCAAATATCGGATGGAAAAATGGATGCAAAAATAGCAATGTTGGGCAGACGGCGATTGTAATGATATGAAAATCTTCACAAATGGATACGTGTAGATCCTCTTAAAGCACCAATCTCTGTTTCACTGTCACGAGCGATCAAACCGACAACCACACGCTCACGCACATGCACATGATTCGGTTCGTCGAATCCCAAAGAAAGCGTTTGTACTATGAATGTCAACATTTTTAGCTGATTTCATGATCTTTGGTACACTTCGACGATTAGACATCATTGTCCCAGTGCATGTAAGACCATTCTTCAGAAGTTCAACGATGAGTTCATGTGAAGTGAAATAGCGGTCGATGAAGACATTCCGATGACTGTGATAAAAGGGCTTCGTTAGCTCCAGTACAAGGTCTCTAGCCAGACCAACTGCTCGCTCACCATCACGGCCGGCATAAGGAATTCCGTGCAGAGCGTAACCGTTCAAAGCATCGCAAATCCAAAATACTTTAATTCCATACTTTGCGGGTTTTGCAGGCATGTAGCACTGACCGGGTGCATATCCGCGAAATACGTATAACTGTTCATCAACAGTTAGAGAATCAGAAGGGACGTAATGCTGTCGCAGGGCCAGCACAAACAACGTCCAGATTTCCCGGACAGCAGCGAGTTTGTCGCACGATTGTCGCTGTGCTCTGGTAACTTTGTTATCCAAAGAAATTGTCTCCAGTATTTCTTTCGTTCGATTTTTCGAAAGCGTGCATCTATAGAATAGTTTGCTATCATTCCTTGAAAACAGTGAATTTATACTGGACATTCCATCGCGATCAGCTCCTGCTCGTATGATCACACCCAGCCATTCCTTCAACTCACGGAAAGAAATCATGCGCAGCTTCCAGAGATTCAATCGTCTATCAGTCCATCGAAGTATAGTTCGCAGAATGGTTTCGTTTAGGAACAACGAAAAGGCTTGAAGTTCGTTTGCAGGGTTCACCGTAGCACCATCGCGGAAACGAATGTCATTACGCTGAAGATGACGAGCTGGCGGAGCTGAGTCGGTCCATGAAATACCTGATGGTGATACATAAACATTGTCAGCATCTTCATCAGTCATGTGAACTTCAGAAGTATCCGAATCTCCGGAAACGTTCTCAAAAAATTCGTCGTCGCTTATATCGTAGTATAACTCAAGTTCTCAAGCCACAGATTCATGCGTCTGTCCACCGATGTCACTAGGCTCGCTCTCTATGTCAGGGTTCTGACTCGAATTGTCGGTGTCACTTGAGCTATCATCGTCGGGATACTGTGTGTTTAGTCTAAGCCAGAACATCTTCTGCGCAGAGTCGACGTCCACGGCATCACGGAGTTGTATGTTGTGACTAAACTTATTGATATCGGATGCTAACATTCGTAGCATCGCTAACGTGCTATTGGATTTTAACGCTATTGTTTGTTCCTGCGCATTGTCTGACAATCGTTTATCAGACTGTGCGTTGACTCATAATAGCCCATACACAGTTCTTGGCTGACAGCGTGGCCGCGTTTTCACTCTATCTCTCGATCAGGACATAACATTGTAGAAGGCGACTTGTTTTGTGTATCTTTATCCATACTGCAACATGTTGATGACATTATGATGTAGTCACAGTGGCAGACAAAGCGACCGTATTATGTAACACTTGGGAGGAAGCAGGACATGACGATAGATGAAATCATAAAACACACGTGACTGCGAGTGGTTGATACCGATTACGGCAACCGGCAAAACACAAGGAGCATAATAATTTTAGTGTCTACCTATGTAGACTGCCGGGCTGATTAAGTATAAGTAACGTTTAAATTCAAACTTTTAAACATGGAGATTAAAGAGTTTCTCATCCAATAAAGTAAACATATTTGCTCATAAAAATGAAAGGAAAATCCCGCAGCTAACATATTTGCAATTATACATAACTTACTACAAGCGATGTCTACATATGTAGACTGGTGGGCCGATGAGGGTTAAACCAGGGATGCGGAGTCGGAGTCGGAGTCCCAGAGTCCTATCATTTTTGCTGGAGTCGGAATCCTGTCAAATGATAGGAGTCCGGACTCCGGCCTAGCCTATAACTAGACCAGAAATATAATACAAACAAATTATCTATCCTCGTGTATAGCTGTCACTGTCTTGATGTCAACTTTCTCTGTCAAATAAAAGTAAGGAGACACTGCTGCATGTAAAGCTTGTAATAGTTGAGGAAATGAACCGTGAAAGTGAAAAAAGGATTGTCTTTTCACTCGGCGATTTAGTAGAGAAGACAAGTCTTCCTAGCCTCGATCACACCTACGCACCAAAGGTCACATCAAAGACAAAAATGTAATATTAGTTTGTTTGAGAACACATACCACTTACCCGAACGTTAATCGTGTGTGATTTCTCCTCCAAAGCGTGTATTAAAATCGAAAGTGTACTCATATTTTTTGAAGAAGGATGGGGGATTTTCCTGTGATGTAGAGAAAACCGTGTGAAGCACACATCAAAAAGATGGGAGGAACTGAGTCGCATGCATCCAACTTAAAGCGACATTTGATAAACTTTCATCGAAAATGATTGATAATTGATACAGCAATGATCACTAAAGATAGGTTCAGGTAAACCTATGATGATCTTTGATGTAGGTTACCGGTTTTTTCAATATATATAAATATACATTGGATATATATATACGAGTATATATCCCTGCTTTAAGCACTAGTCTATTCGAGAAGATTTCCAAGAATGTATTTCAACCGAACATAGAGAGGTAATGAATGAGAAGATAGACGATTTTAAATTCCAGCTATTCTGAAATTTTACATAAGCACCTGCTACATATACAGCAAAACCGCTCTTACCTTGGAAGCCTCCTGTTCCACCAAAACAAGTTTTCAATACTGGGATTGAGAGAACTGCACAGACATGGTAAGAAATGCAGTAGACTTTCTTCCACGTGCTCTTGTAAGATCAGAAATCGGCAACAAGGATTACAAATTGACAACTTTCGCAAACCAAGAACCGGTATGGATTTACGAAAGGAGTGCAGTTTCGAAATGCGTGTTTTCCGCCATTTTGTAACCAATTTCTAAAACATCTGCTTTATGCTGTAATTCGGAATCACATGGTCATCCAAAAGAATCGCATACCAATACATGGAAAATTTGATGGAATTTAGCAGTAAAATCGAGTCCAATTTCATGCAATAATTTCAGGATGTATAGGCTAATGATAAACAATTGATATTCATAATTTTTTTCAAAAAATTGTGATTTTAGCCAACTCAGAATAAAAATGGAATTACACATGGCCAACTTACCACATTCTCTCTCTCATCTATACCTGCATTCAGTCGTGTCAAGCAGTTCTCATTAGTTCTCATTCTCTTCAGTATTTTGTGCTCTTGCACACCTCGACACAACCAGATCGATGACCGGTTACTTTTTTTGGCTAACTGTCTGTCACCCGTTGCTTCAATTATTCGGGCAGCACTCGTCCGACGCCCACAAGGGTTGGTGAAATTCCCGTCTTCTCGTGATTATCATCGTGAGTGTGTTATGACCCAGGGGAGAGTTGCTACACCATTTATTGGAAGAGAAATTAAGAAATCTGTCCACATTAGTCAATCTGACCTTGTTCAAATTTACTTCATCATATAGATAGTCAATAATTTCTTAACACGGTTAAAGGATGACCTTATAAATTTGTAATTCAGAAATATCTCGGTATTTCTGTTTAAAATGTCTAAGGCATCCTTTAATCTTTACACAACTTTCAATTTAGATCCATAGTTTCATAGGCCAACGACAGTTATCACAACAATAACGGCAAATCCAGTTAGCAACTGCAGATGATTATAAAGGAAATCGGAAAACAATTGTAGGAATTTTCAGTGAAAAAGCGGCAATATTAGTAGCCATCATCCATTGAAATTGCCGCTATTAAACTGAAATTTTCCACTACTGACCTGAAATTACAGCTATAAATTAAATGAAACGTTGTTGAGCTGACTTACTCGGGTAAGAGTCAATTTCATCTTTTTGGTAGTTGTGCTATTGTACACCTCGACACAATCTGATCGATGCCCGGTTACTTTTTTGGCTAACTGTCTATCACATGTTGCTTTAATTATTCGGGTAGCACTTGTCTGACGTCCAGTATGGTTGGTGAAATTCCCATCTTCTCCTGCTGCTTCCATCAATGCTCGGATTATCATCGTGAGTGAGTTATGGCCCAAGGGAGAGTTGTTATACCATTTGTTGGAAGAGAAATTGGCTGCAGGCTGCACAAACAACGCTGACGTTGTGGAGAAACTTGGACGTTTTGAAATCAATTTTTGGTTTAAATTTATGAGGCAGCGATCCGGTTTGTCAGCAGGCCAAACTTGCACAAGTTTAGGCTCTACATGGTGATGATTCAGACCGTGGTTATTGGTTTTAGAATAGAGCTCATCATATTCAAGGATTGCGGTATCATCAACAGTTTTCATCAAAATTGCACTTTGTTCTCCAACAGTCAAATTTCGCAGTTCTTGACCACCACGCAAGCCACAGTTAATAGATAGCAGAAACAGAACTGTACGATTAAGTATTTTAGGATTGTCAGAACCGAGATATCCTCTCATCCAAAGCTGTTCTTCTTGCTCGGTGGAAATCGGAAGAGCTCGCTTGACTCTGCCGTTATTGCCGTCTTTTGCAGACTTCTTCCTGGGTGAATCTAACGCTTGGCGTGCCATCTCAAAGTCAGGGTCTGTAACAGTTTCCAACTCTTTCCTCCCTCATGGTTCAACCGGTAATTGATTCCAGTGTAAAGGCTTCTTAAAGAGTTACTCGGATACGATTGGAAATTCTTCTTCTTAACCTCGAAGGAAAAGTACTGCAAGGCTGTGTTCAAGGAGTCCTTAGTCAAATCAGCTAGTGTTGAGTGACTGTCAGAAGACAGAAACATGAGATCGCTAGAACCCGAAGTCAATATTTTTTGGTTTCGTTCTTCCAACCATCCATCGAAAGTTTTCTTTGCCCATTTCGCGTGTCTTTTGGTTGTTTCAGGGCTCTGGGCAAATACTTGTGCATTCAGTTGCTCACTTGACAATGGAAATTAGTGGCGGGATGTTGTTGTTGATATCATTTCAGTCTTGTCGGCAAAAATATCATTCAACAGATCATTATTGAAGTCTAAATCAGTCATAAGATCATTAAAGGCTGCGTCAGTCATAAGATCATTAAAGGCTGCGTCAGTCATTTTGGCTTGAGAGTATTAGAATTCATGGACACAAACTTTCAAAGATATCTGTTAACATTAGTCGATCTTACCTGGCCAAATTTACCTCGTCATAGATAGTCAATTAGCCATTCTTTAACATGGTTAAAGGATGTCCTAGAAATTTGTAACTGAGAAATATCTCGGTATATAATATAGTCAAAATCCAGAGGCCTACGGCCTCGGGATTTTGACTCAATTCTATACCTCGATATTTCTGGTTAAAATTTCTGAGCCATCCTTTAACCTTTACTCAACATGACAACAAAGTGAAACAGGCTACTCAATATTTGCAAAAAACTTCATTCTCACTCTTGTTAAACACTTCGGTGAAAACCTTATCGACATCAACAAAGAGACAAGAGAAACAATAGGTTGGACATCCACAACCGATTAGTGAATATAAACTTTTCAACAACAGTCCCTTTCACGAACAGAGATTCATTATTCATCAAATGTTCAATATTTACCGTTCAAAAGAAATTGTCTGAATTGGTAAATAATAATTTGAATCGGATCAATCAAATTATTTGCTCACTAATATTCATATACCTGTCACTACATTGACATAGTGCACAATAAATGTGACTTATACAAGTGCCAACAATATGTTTTTATAGCAATATATTTTTTATTTCGTTCAAAGGAATCATTGATATCGGCTACGAAATATAACTCAATATTTTCTGAAATTGGATGAATTGTAGTAGTTAAAATATATATTAATTGAATTGGTCGAATTTGGTGTCATGAAAATCGCAATTTTGCAAACATTGAGAATATACAGACCGTTTTATAAATCGTTGCACAGCACAAAAGATCTCTTGTATATTCTCATCAAATTTAATCGCATGCTGACAATCGATCAATAAACTTATTTACTTGGTCAGCTGAAACGCTTGGTTCTGGAAATATAGTGGTGTGGCTTGCCTAATTGAATGAAGTAATTAGTGATTGTCTGCTTTGTTACTTTCACGATGCTATTTCAGATATCAATATCATGTTGGCCCATGTGTCACTCATTCTCCTTTTCATCATTGATGAGCTGCTCCATTAATCGGACGCAACGCAAGTGTCAGCATTCCTACGACGTGAAGGAAATGCTATTGTTTGCTGTGAACAGGTGCAGAGACGAGACAAGCCCTTGTCTGATCCAAGATTCGAATTTCTTCTGACCTCAAGTGAGGGAAATGATGAGTCACGCAATGCCTGACTATGGGAATAATACAAATTTGAAGTTTGTCAGTGAACGGATGGGCCGATTTTGATAAAACTTACATATTCTCGGAGCTGATAATACCAGCATTATTTTAAACCCAAACTCGAAGGCACCAGGGTTAATACAACAGAAGTTGTTAAGTTGTGTGCAGTTGACCGTTTGCGTTGTTGAACATTATTAACACGAAAGTGGCGTAAAATTAGGTAAAAGTGTAAATTGAATGAAATTGCACAAATTGACGTCCGAATTCGAAAAACAATATATCATCTGAAAGCTTGACACGAGCCTGATTCAATGGTGATAATATCAATTTTCTGTATTGCATAGTTTTGTCTGTAGGTGTCGGTGAACGAATTGACCAAACATTCATACTTTTAAGTCTGCTGACCACAGTTGACCAGACATAAGCTAAATGCCATGCCAAATTAAAATGCTTGACATAACCTTTCACATAATACAAAGGTTATTGAAATTGAACATCTTCATCAATGAGAAAATCTTGTGAGATTTTATTAGCAACAATTTTTGATAAAACTTATTAGTATTTTCATCTTTTTGCACATACAGCCAATCCTAAAAACCGTGTATCATGATTAGGGTCTACAATCTCGAGCCGTTTTCTCAATCCCGGGATTTTCGAGACTGGCTAATCGCAATCCCGGGATCCCGGGATCTCGATCGAGATTTATATATACTGTATATGTTTTTAATCATTAAGTTTCAAGAAATATTTCAAAAGACGATACGTGCTTGTAAAATGTATATCTTTCAACGTGAACTAAACAAACATCTACAGTAGGTAAAACTAGTCAACTCGTAAAAAATATTGGCGAAGTAAGGTAAGACACTGAATTGTGTTATCACTCATTCTCGACCGTAATTTCGTTAAGAACAAACCGGCCGCCGAGAATGCCCTTTCGGATTCTACCGATGTTGGAGAAAAATCTATCAGTGCAATATCAACTGATGTGATAATGAGTATTGGCAAAAGATTTTCTATATCTGTGTAAGCAACTGTCTGCACCATCTTCACAAGTAAAATGAAGTCTATTTTGTTAAATTTGATGTAATATTAGCTGAGCTATCGCCAATTTTGTGTCTCGAAGACTTTCTGTCAACGGTACTCACTTATCAGTTGAGCATACATTCACTTAGAGAACAAATGCATTTTTTGACATAACTTCTGAACCACTGGGTCGATTTTGATGAACGAAACGTTGTCTTCATCACAACAACAAGATGAATACAACTACAATGTCATTTTGTCGATAACTGATGATTTTTTTCAAATTGTCTTTCACCGTCAATTAATCACCGAGACACAAGTCGTTGTCGATGTGTGAAAACAACACAGCGCAGCTGCAGTAGCAGTCCGGTGACCTGTCAATAGAGCGAATTCGGGAGACTCACTGGGTTGAAATACGGTTTCTTCGACGGTTTTTCCCTCAAAGACCGCAAACCGCAAAGCTAGCTGTGTCTGAACGAGCCTTGAACGGGCCTTTAGTCGTTATTTTAAATCGTTGTGATTTGTCTTTCAGCTATCAATTTACGAAGTATTTTCAGTTTACAGAAGCAATACTAGTAGCAGTGTCACAACACTGTTTATTACGCATCTGAACGGTTTGTGTCACGGCATTGATATAGCCAGATTTCGCGCTGCTCCTCGGCACTAATGTCACGACACTAGTGTAATCGTGTGAACGAGGCTTAACCAGCTGGCTCGGCAAATACAGCACATTGGCAATTTATCAAACTTGGAACATAAAAAATTTAGATGCATTTTCAAAAAAGCCATTGACTCTCTTAACTATGTCACTTAGAAGGAACTCAGGGCCAATCTTTCAAATATCTCGAAATACCTCGAGATCTCGAAGACGTAATCCCGGGATTTTCAATCTCGGAAATATGGTCAAGATCCCGGGATCCGAGATCCGGGGATTGTAAACCCTAATTATGATGAAACTGACTGATAGTTCATGCTGTCTGCCAACTTTCATAAAAAAATTTTGTCGTCTTCATGTTGAAATCCTGCATCAAAGAAAACGCTCAATTTTTTTCGTAAGGCCTACTGACCACACATGAAAACGAAATATATGTCAAAACAATCTATGGAACATAAGGTTTCATATGATATGCCATTTATCAAAATTGATCCGGGACTTCAACACGAAAATTTCATTTGAAAATGGCCTAGCTTTTTTGTGCAATTACTTTTGAAACGGTTTGTATTAGTCTTATCATGATCAGATAACTGTGTGACTTTCAAACTCGAGTTAAAGTTTAGTTGATTTGCAATTACATCATCACTTCCTTAGCGTTTGCAAGTCGCACCAGTTGTGGGTGCGTGTCATCTCTTTCCACGTTTCACTTCTTTAACATTGCAGTCCGAGACAGTTAACTGTCTTTCCCTTACTATCTCTTCTTCCATACCGAGCAGAAGGCTGACGTCATCAACTAATAAAGATAAGAACTTCCATCTGCTTGCTCGAACGAGTGAAACCACCACAAGTCTGGTCTCCACTGTATGTGAAATGCACGCACGAAACTTACCCCCTCACGACGCATACAGACTTTCCTGACTTGAATTGGTAAGACAGCAATTCTTCGCTACCGTCTATCCGCTTACTCGAGGGATGACGTCAGCCGACCACAGATTTAGAGAGGAACAGATGTAAAATATTAAATTTAATTCTATGGATGTACTGCTCTCCCTAATTGACGCTGACGGCGTTGAAGCCCGCCGATCGGTGTTTTCTATGATGACCACTTGCAATAGACAGGCAAGAAATGTGTCTCACAAATTGGACAATATAATGATTATGCTCATGTGTGTGACATACACGTGTGCTAGGTCCATTTTGAGATAAATTGATGTCGACATCATTCAACAACGTTCTGTAGGGCTGCTTAACAAGAATTTTGATTTAATGAAATGATAAGTCGTCACGTGTGCTCACTTCATAAAGTACATAAACTAAAAGTTCATAAACTGACCTGTCACTTTTTCATGATGATTCCAAAGCAATAGTGACTTCATGCCAATCCCCGAAATCCCGGGATTGGAGGTTCAAAATCCCGGCATTGAGAAATTAACAATATAGCTGTATTCTGTCTGAAGAAAGACAGATTGGCGAAGGTGAAGTTACCAGAAATCCACACACGATGGTTATATGCTCTTCACATTTCAATATAATCGTCAACGTTACGTTTTCAATAATCAATTAATGAGACTTTTGAATTAGGTAGAGACTTAAATTTGAGCTTTTCATTTCCAAAACAAACAATATATAAGAGCATGACCAATTTGAAGATGAGCATTGCTGGCGAAGTAGGCCTACACAATACCGGGATAAGGAATCGAACTAATCCTCGGGATTGAGATCTTTAAGAGGCAAATTGCTCACCAGACTGCAGTATATATTTACATTATTATTCTGTTTAACTCAATCCCGGGATTAATTTGTTCAGGAAGAATAATTCTATTTGACCATAGTTGTTATTCACAGCATTAGTTTAGCTTATACAGTAAAAAGACATGTAAAAGGTTCTTCAATCGCGCAATCCCGAGCTGGGAATTTTGGAATATCTCAATGTGCTAGTGCAATGCATTGATAGTCGTGAATGATGATTATCTTGATTGCCATTTCATTTTTAGCTACAAATGGTATACTTGTATTTTGTCAATATCGATCCTGGGTCAGAGCTTGTGATACCGAATCCCGGGATCAAGAAAAGCCGGGAGTTTTAGGCAGGCTATAATCCCGGGTCTTCACCCTATACCAATCCTAAATCTCTGGAAACTGTAGATTGAAAGTGCCTAATCAGGAATTCGTAACTGTTTTCTGTAACTCTATTAGTAGCTATATAATTAACTTTGTAAATCGTTATCCATTAGTGCTTAAAGCGGAATAAATTTTAAGTCGATTGCGATATTGTAAGTAAACCGACTTGCGGCAATTCCAACTTATGGCTATTCTCACATCTCGGTATCCCATATTGCTAACGTACACATGTGATTTGCCATACTGCTCAACTTAATCCCGGAATCATGTGATCGAGATTTTCCGAGACTGTGGAATCTCTACCCTGTACATATGATTAGATAAACATAAAGTACGTGAATATATATAGTCACACATACAAGTATGCTGACACAACTGTAATATATGGGCTACAATATTATTGAATTAGTAATTCAAAGAAAGACATCGAAAAGTATTCGAAAGTCTTTTCGGTTTCCACTAACGAAGCAGTAAAGCATCTATAAGCTACTACCAAGATAAGAACAAATTAATCAATCAATGATGGGATTTCGGGGTTTGCACAAACCCAAGGAATCCCGGGATTGCAGTCCTTGCCGAGATCCCATGCTATTTACATGCATCTGTGCTTTATAAGAGGATGTCTACGATTCTACTCAATCCCGGGATCCCGGAATCAAGATTTTCTGATTTTCTTGCTCGTCATTTGTCTGTAGACATCAATCCCACGAAGTTCATGATCACAGCTGTACCTTGTATTCTAGCTGAGTATCCAAGAGGTACCAATCATTCATCCCAGAGTTCAAGTAAGACTTTTCAGTCGTGTTGTAGTGTCACTCAGTGAAAGATCAAGTCTATTGTAAACCCAATGTGACTAACTTTGGCGAAATTTGATGATTTTGGAAAACTTGAAAAATCTGGGGGGGGGAATATAGAAGTACCCCATTATGCAATTGATTTGTTTCATGGTTTCATCCTATTTCAAAGATCCTATTCATTAAAAAAACAAGGGATCGGTCTTCTAAGGTCATCAAACAGTTTCATCGCTGACAATTTCACGAGCTGCGAATGTCTCATCGGAGTGGGCACGACACACATAATTAGAGTTGATCGCCGTCTAGAATAAAGAAGTCATGCAATTGAAATGCCAATCACTTACCGATATTCTGTTAACTTTGAACATGAATTTTGACAGTGATAAAAAAATTAAAATTTATGAATTTAAGAAGTCCTTACTCTCATCAGATTCATCATATCACTGCGATTTATTTGCAGTGTAGAATCGGTTGGGTAGATCAAGAACAATCTGAAATAATGACTTTGGTAATAAGCGTCTGTTAACTGCCGCCCCGCACACTTAAAGCATGAGGTTCGCTATCAAATGATTTCTTTGATCTAGTTATCTCAATACTTGACCAAAATTACCGAAATGGACTTCGTATTGATCGAAATTGTATGGAGAATGCGATGCCATTAATCATTTTACAATCAGAAGCAAAATTTTATTTTCTAAAATGAAAACATCGCAGTTGAAATGGGTTCAGATCCATTTCAACTGCGGCAAACCGCATCGTGTTTGAATGACATCTCCGATTTTGTACTGAGTCTAATGATGGAATTCGAGAAGTCATTTAGCTCGGCAGAAAATAGCCGGAAAAACGTGCTCTGTCTGAACGTGCCTTAATAATCTTTCCTATGGGAAGAAATAAATATTCAAATCAAACGTCAAGCTGATAAATCTATTGACTTGGAAAAATTGTTCAACATATTTAAGTGTTCAAGATATCTTCAATGTTTGGAAAATTGCGATTTTATGAAACCTATCACTGACTAAACTTCAGTTAGTTTTGAGTACCTTTATTTTTCACTCGATTTCAATAAGAAATGAGTTTGATTTGATGATAAAGCTGTTGATCAAAACTGTTGTAGTTCTATGCGCTGTCATGACTCATGGATCTCAATCATTTCTGTCGCAAAATACTGAATCTATTTTGAAATAGTGTGGACATAAAAGTCAAATTTATCGTACATTATTATTATATCAATATAGTAAAAAGTCATAAAATGTTTATTCCCATGAACATTTGAAAACAGGAGCATATACGCTCACACAATATGCACAAAAACATAACTTGATGGCAGAAAACAGCGTGCGGTCATATGTATGTGAATATTTTTTTATCACTTGACTTTATTCTTCAAATTATTTGGGAAAGTAAATTCCGTGAAGGCCAATGAAAAATCTAATTTAGTAGCCAAAATTGTGCATATGATTCAATATTTATTCAATTGCTCCCTTATTTAGTTTATTAAGGGCCTTCATTTCAAATCTTTCCGCGTTCACTGTCATCAAATCTGGTCCAAATTTGCATTGGCAAAATGCAATAGATAGCTGTTTGATGAAAATGAGAAACATGTATCATACATGTCCATATCAATCCGACTTCAAAAAATAATCTCGAACACTTCAAAATCCATGAAGCTCGAATCTTGCTTACAATTAACTATGCAATATGAACAAGATGACTACGAAGTAACTTATTCCTGAAAAACAGGAATAATTATGCACAGAAACCATTGTTTTTCAAAATTTTGGTTTGACTGTAATGAGAGTCATTTGCAAAATATTTTACTTCACGGAAAACTAAGCTTATAAAAATATGTCAAAATTCGTGTCATCTAATAAGAGTACATGTCAATAATTATTTTTGGGTAATTTTCAAGCAAAGTTTGATTTCATTTCTAATAACTGGTTCATTGCGCATAGCTCTCAAAGAAAAAATATCAAACTGTGTCCACATCACCACCTTATGGCTATATGCAGGCGTAATGGCTTCATTGTGAATTTGTTTCACGTGTCCACTTAAATAATTTTTGGCCAATGCAATTTTTAGTTTTAGTAGAAATAGGGTTTTGCCGACTTGCTTCGAGCAGTCTCTTTGTGGAAGCCATGAAATCTTGAATCAAGTCGACAAAAATTCTTGTTTTTACGGAAAATTCGTGATGTTTCCACGTGGATGATATAGGTAAAGTTTCCACGTGGATACCAGGTGGATTCGATGTCGATTTCATGGGTATAAATCCATTTCGAATCCACGTGGAGAGCCGGGTCAAAGTAATACGTAGAATCGATATAGCAATTCCGAAGATGTCGTTGAAGTTAGCACCAACTTCAACACCAACTTTTTGAATAGAGTTTGTACAGAATAGGAAACCACATGTTTAGGTACTACTGATGACGCAGAGTTTGTACAGCCAAAAAGTTTTCCAAAATTCGAACTCTTTCACCTTCAAAATTCAAATTTAAATTCGAAAAATTGGTGCAAGTATTGGTGCTACCTGGTTAGCGAGTTTGTACAGCATTCCGATGGAAAAATTTAGATACAAGAGCAAAAACCTGAGTTTGTACAGCAACTTCCAGCACTTTCCTTACACGAACAACCGGAAAAAAACCGCCAAAAACCGATTTTTTCAAAAAATGATAAGATTTTCCAGAAAAGTTCTTGGTGCTACATGGAAAATGAGTTTGTACAGTGCTCTAACCGGTGGAAGAGTGTTCTACTAATCCAGTCTGAGTTTGAACACACACTTCTCCGACACTCCAGCACTCCTACGACCGGTAAATACCGGTTATTGTACAGTAACTACAAGAATACTGCCCATTTATGAACAAATCAATTGGTGCTACATGGAAAATGAGTTTGTACAGTGCTCTAACCGGTGGAAGAGTGTTCTACTAATCCAGTCTGAGTTTGAACACACACTTCTCCGACACTCCAGCACTCCTACGACCGGTAAATACCGGTTATTGTACAGTAACTACAAGAATACTGCCCATTTATGAACAAATCAATTGGTGCTACATGGAAAATGAGTTTGTACAGTGCTCTAACCGGTGGAAGAGTGTTCTACTAATCCAGTCTGAGTTTGAACACACACTTCTCCGACACTCCAGCACTCCTACGACCGGTAAATACCGGTTATTGTACAGTAACTACAAGAATACTGCCCATTTATGAACAAATCAATTGGTGCTACATGGAAAATGAGTTTGTACAGTGCTCTAACCGGTGGAAGAGTGTTTTACTAATCCAGTCTGAGTTTGAACACACACTTCTCCGACACTCCAGCACTCCTACGATCGGTAAATACCGGTTATTGTACAGTAACTACAAGAATACTGCCCATTTATGATGGAATGATAAGTTTCTCTAAGTTGGATGTCAAAGTAAGTGACTTCAAAGTCTCTTTTACCTCATGATTGGGGCAAATACGACATGGCCTGGGTGATTTTGCATCTGAGTACGTTTTCATATTGATTTGCGAATTAAACTCCGGTGATGTGTTGGGAATGTTGTATGAAATGACGGTGATGTGTTTCGCTCCTATCTTGGTAAGAGAGCAACTGATCTTTACAAGGAAATCCTAAGTGCTAACTTATCGCTACCTAGAATAGACATTTTCACATATAGAAGTGGATCTTGGTTTATTTGTGATTGCAGAATTGATCTAGATCATTATTTCGATACACTAGTTGACATGCCACGCTCAATCACGCGTAATTACACATGACCCCAAACATTCGTGGCTATGCGGGATATTGCTGCAATATAAGTTATATAAGTAAGTATAGTTGGCAGTCCTGTTATATAGACTTTGCGTCTCATGTGTCTGCCTGTATCAGAGGCTAAACAATGTGATAGGACCTCAATTTCATGTTCAGGGAAGACAGAACATGCTTAGCGGTTCATATTAGTGGTTCAAGTGGCAGCGCAGACAACCGTGGACGACGCGCAAACTATAAACGCTCGCCCGCGCGTATTCTTAAAGATCTCCCATGTTTTAACAGCATCAGATCAAGTGATTTCTGACTCTTAGTGCAGCGCATATATACGCGGGTAGAAGAATAGAATGTCCTTAACCACGGATGTTTGGGGTGTTCCGTAATTGCGCCTGAATAACGCGTGGCATGTCACCTAGTGTAGATTTATGTTTATGTGAGATAAAAATGGGCAGTGTTTATAGTATGTAAGCGTATTTTGAAGCTGAATAGGCCTATTTTTAAATAGGATACATGTATGAAATGCTACAACTGATATACGTTCAAAAACAGAATTAGCCTATTTTAGAAATATACGAGCGCATTAGAGAAAAGAATATCAGAATTAGGCCTAAATATCGTAAAGGTTTCTCGTTCTTTCTGGACGTAGATCCTTTCGTTTGATTGACTTGAAATGGCACCTAGCTGTTATTAATCGATCGAAATCCATGAACTCGAAACAAGCTTGGATCTTGAGCATTGCACCCTATTGTCGTTTGAGACATATGATTTCAAAATATGTTGGTGACGATTTTATTGACACATGCAGGAGTGTATCAAAAACTTAAGCGACAAAAATCAAAATTTTGCACGTTGTCGCACCTATCTCGATGGGCCTTGTCGCATTTACCCCGGACCTGGTTTTCACTACCAAAATCGATCGGGCTACGTGAATAATGAAGAGGTATTCGATCGAATCCGCTATTTCGTGTGGATGAACTTGACATCTTACTGTGATATAAAAGGTCGCCCATATTTAATTCCAGCTTGCTTCTCTTGACAGCAAACAAAAATTTGTTGCAGAGTAAAGCAAATAAGGCCCAATTTTCAAAAACTGCCAAATCTTTCACCAAGTGCCAGGGTGGCATGCAATACTTTTGCGAAATAAAATGCCTTAGATATTGGCTATCTGCCAATCTAAGAGATTGGCTATATGCAGGCACATATGGATGCAAACTTAACGGTTTCTTGACTATGAGCTATTGGTTTGGGCTACAACCTAATCGCATTTACCTAATGATGCATTTCCCCAAGCCAGCCTATCGTAATTATAATCCTGCAATATTTTTATACACTGCATGTTCAATATTTTCATCTACAATCAACGATCAAGGTCACTTAACTATCACATGTTGATTTAAAAATTTGGCGGATGACTGAAGGTCGAAATTCCATCTTTTGCAGCGAAATGCGTGTATTTGTATTTCTTAATCTATTCGCGGCTGTTTATGTTTAAATGGCACATAGAATTACAAACTTTCACATAGGAAAATGAAGTAATATGTAAGTTTGCTAGGTTTACGCTCATTTATACAGCATCATTTAATTAGTATTAGCACATGAAAAGATCTAATTGTTCAAATATTTGACGATGAACAAATCAACAAAAATGAGATTAGCAATGAATATATCCCGTAAGTTTTATATGTCAACATTTTATGGCTACTGAACTGAGAGCCTAACTAGCCTGCCTGACTGTGATACAATTTTTGATACATCCGGTGATTAACATCATCAGTTAAGGTTCAGAAAATCAAGTTCCTATTTCTATCAGTTGTGTTGAACCTACATACAAGGTTTATAACCTACATTGTGGTTATTGCAATGTAACGCATATTTCATTTGAAGGAGCTATACTTTGGGTTGTACGATATAACGACATAACTTGAAAATCAGTAGGTTGCCTTCTACACCGCTCGTTAAGACATCTGGTGATCACATTCTTTCATTTGAAATTATTCAAATTATCAACTTAGTGAGTGTATCTGAACATGCGTGACTGATTACAGAGAGCGTCTGTTCAACAACTACGATTATGACTCCCCTGCTCTCATGTTTGAGCGATAAGTCTTCAACATTTTTTGAGTGTGAACACGAAATTGAAATATTTTGACCACTACTTTATTCCGCTTGTCATGAGCATTCATGAAATTTGTTGTAATTAATCTTATCCCGACCATTTCCTTTTGTATTTTAAAAACTTTATCGCTTGGTCACATTTTTGGTCATTTAAGGTTCATCGTATAGGCTATACGCAAGCCTGTACAATTCTTACTTTTATACCTGTGACGTGAGATTTCCATGACACTTGAGATTCACTGTGTTTCAGCTATGCACATGATCGTGGACTGCTGTTCAGACCTTTGTGTAGTGAGTGATGGTCTCGATTTTAACGTAATGCTGTGTTAATGAAATATACGACATTATGTCTGCAATCGGTCTTCTTAACAATACCTTTTATTGTTTTCCGGATTTTACTTATACATAACCGCGGTACCTTAAATTCACATATGCAGACAAACCTTTTCCCTTTGTATTCTACGGTTTCCATTGTTTCGTCCTATCAGCTAGTATATCCAGTTGTTACATTTATTATACCTTCGATTGTTTTCCAGATATTAGTGATGAATTACAAGCAACACTAATTATCAAGATTGCTGTTTTTTTGCGGTGATTTTTAAGTGCATTTGTAATTGTTTTGACTACAATTGGTTGACACAACTTAGTACAGGCATTTTCAGAGATGTTCCTCTTTTCTATACCTTGTAGTTGTTTTTCTATATGCGCCTCGGAGTGTCCGATCATCATCGCATCTAAGATATTCGGTCTTCATTGCACAAATGTTGCAAGTCATTTTTATCCTATCTGACCTTTCTATGCTGTGCTTCCTACTGTAATAGAGTATGTAAAAATTGAGAACTCGATATTCATCTGTCGTCCTTCTCCCTTGTAAGCATTTGAATTTGGTGCAGCTATTGATTTTTGGAGTACCGCCTACATCAAGCTTTTCACCCGTGACCTTTATGAAGTACTCGGGCTTTTTCCAGAGTTTTGTGCACCATTCTCAGCAGAGTTCATATTTTGATGGACAATAACATTTCTTGATACAGAATATTGTTTCAACTCGTTTCACTGGTGGAAGATAGCGATTCAACCGACAATTGAATTTTGAAACAAAACCATCGCATCGATGATGTAGTTACTGTACAATAACCGGTATTTACCGGTCGTAGGAGTGCTGGAGTGTCGGAGAAGTGTGTGTTCAAACTCAGACTGGATTAGTAGAACACTCTTCCACCGGTTAGAGCACTGTACAAACTCATTTTCCATGTAGCACCAATTGATTTGTTCATAAATGGGCAGTATTCTTGTAGTTACTGTACAATAACCGGTATTTACCGATCGTAGGAGTGCTGGAGTGTCGGAGAAGTGTGTGTTCAAACTCAGACTGGATTAGTAGAACACTCTTCCACCGGTTAGAGCACTGTACAAACTCATTTTCCATGTAGCACCAATTGATTTGTTCATAAATGGGCAGTATTCTTGTAGTTACTGTACAATAACCGGTATTTACCGGTCGTAGGAGTGCTGGAGTGTCGGAGAAGTGTGTGTTCAAACTCAGACTGGATTAGTAGAACACTCTTCCACCGGTTAGAGCACTGTACAAACTCATTTTCCATGTAGCACCAAGAACTTTTCTGGAAAATCTTATCATTTTTTGAAAAAATCGGTTTTTGGCGGTTTTTTCCGGTTGTTCGTGTAAGGAAAGTGCTGGAAGTTGCTGTACAAACTCAGGTTTTTGCTCTTGTATCTAAATTTTTCCATCGGAATGCTGTACAAACTCGCTAACCAGGTAGCACCAATACTTGCACCAATTTTTCGAATTTAAATTTGAATTTTGAAGGTGAAAGAGTTCGAATTTTGGAAAACTTTTTGGCTGTACAAACTCTGCGTCATCAGTAGTACCTAAACATGTGGTTTCCTATTCTGTACAAACTCTATTCAAAAAGTTGGTGTTGAAGTTGGTGCTAACTTCAACGACATATTCCGAAGTCGAATCCACGCGGAATTTTTCACCGGGATGTGACCCACACATGAACCACTTCGGTAGGAAGATCAAATTTTATAGAAACCTCCAACAACTCAGATTAGCATGCCCTCAACTTTCCATCCGAGTTTGATTTTGGCTCATCTGATTTAGTATATTCAAACGGACGGGAAAAATTTTAAAATCATATTCAATGCTCCCCGCCCTCCCTACGGTGTGCATTTTGGCACTCACTTGCCTATACATATGCTATTTAATAATCAATTGCTTTAACACTTAAATGCCTAGCATGGGCATTTGCGACCCGAGTGGTTTTGATATTGATTTTTCTATTATATAGACTGTTGCTGGTTAAGTGTCACTCCTAGTATTCCTGAAAAAATATCTGTAGAGCATTTTATAATTACTTTGTCAAAACTTTTTGAAATACAGCGCCCTACATCGAATGTTTTCATACAAAAATAGATGGGGTCGCAAAAGACCAACCTAGGTAATAACGGCTGCAAATAGATTGTTTATTGAATACGCCTGGACAATTCTGTCAACCAATTCTGTCAAGCCTAATCTAAATGCTATGTTGGTGAATGCGCGTATAGGGAAAGCTATTGTGCATTCACCCGACATAATTTGCGTTCATTGCAGACATGTGCCACAGGTTGACTCGATTGCTATGACGCCATGAATTCTGATTGGAAAGTTGATTGTTCTGTTCATCAAAGAGAAACGCAACACTTCCTGCTCTAAAGCGTGCACATTGCTTGACATTCTTCACAGTGTGAGAGTGAACTGTTTATCTGAGCCGCTATGAACAGAAGAAAAATGAGTGCTGAAGCAATTGCTCGACGGATTGCACATTGGATTGAGTTGGACAACAGCAAAGAAGAGGATAGTGAATCCGACAATGACAACGTCGACTCCGATAGCGATGATCCAGGCACAAATACGACTGAACGCGGTCAGACTGATACAGAGACGAGTAGCGCAAGTGATCATGAAGACATTGTGGCGACTGAACGCGATCGAATTGATGCACAGGTGAGCAGTGCAAGTGATTATGAGGACACTATGAATTCGTCTCGTAATGACGACATTTATACTAGCAGAAATGGCCGAGTTTGGTCCAAGAATCCTCCACCAACCTCTCACACTAGAGCATGCAACATAAGACACACATGTGAAAGGCCACAAAACGATGCAAGATCAGTAAATGATGAAGTTGATAGTTTCCATTGCTTTATAGACAAAGCCATGCTAAGGTCAATTGTGGAACAAACCAATAAGTATGGTCGTCACTACATGCAATCGAAGAGCAAAGATGCTAAAGACTGGTCACCAATAGATCTAGATGAACTGGAAGGAGTTATTGGCATCCTCTATTTACTCGGCGTATATAGATCTAATCACGAATCTCTTTGTTCCTTGTGGTCTCCTGGAGCGTCAGGCAGGGCGATTTTTCCTGCAGCTTTTAGTCGTAACCGATTTGAGCAAATTTTGGCTTTCCTTCGCTTCGACGAGCGTTCAACCCGTAATGAAAGAAGAAAAGACGATAATTTGCTCTATTTCGTGACATTTGTAATAAATTTATTGAAAACTACAGGAAAAATTATGCTGTTAGTGAATTTGTGACTGTTGACGAACAATTAATTCCGTATAAAGGTCGAGTTGGTTTTCGTCAATACATGCCAAACAAACTGGATAAATATGGCATGAAGCTGTTTTTATTGTGTGATTGTGCAACAGCATACACCTTCAATGGGCTACCTTATGTTGGACGTGAAGGTAATCAGAAACACGTTGGATTGGCTGAGCATGTTCTGAAAACTCTTTCTGAGCCTCTGTACTACTCTGGTATGAATGTAACAACAGATAACTGGTTCACAAGTTCAAAACTTGCTGCTGACTTGCTGACAAAACAGATTACTTTACTTGGAACCATGCGCCGAAACAAGCCCGATATTCCGGATGAGTTTGCTGCTGACAGGCGACGTGAGGTAGGATCGAGCCTGTTTGCATTCAGTGATCGACAGGCACTCGTATCATATGTCGAAAAGAAATAAGTCAGTCATCTTGTTGTCAACTATGCACGCTGATAATGAAATTGACCAAGACTCTGGCAAGCCAAGAATGATCATTGACTACAATCACAGACAGGTGTTGATCGCGTTGATCAACTGTGCCACAACTACAGTGTTCAGAAAAAACAAGACGATGGTCACTTGCCTATTTTTTCAATTACTTAAACATTGCTGGCATCAATGTTCAAGTTGTGTTTCAGTCGAAGTTTCCTGACTGGGAATCGAAATCCAGCCATCGCCGCCGCATCTTTCTGGAGAATCTAGGAATGAAACTTCTTGAACCAACGCCGATCACAGATAAGTCATTTGTCCAAATGTGAAAGGCAGGCCTTGCGGAAGTGTGGAGTGATACTTTCGGCAACCACACACAGCTCACATCCATTGGGCGATCGCAAAAGAAAGCGATGCCACATTTGTCCGTCTGCGATGGATAGAAAGACGATGGATCGATGTGAAAACTGTGCGGAGCCATGCTGCCCGAGCACAAAAAAGTGACTGTGTTGTTCTTATTGCGATGAATAATATTTTTCATGACATCAGAGATTTCATATAGCCTACTTAGATTGGATGTTTGCAAATATACTTGAAAGTTTTGAAAATTTTTTTTTTGTTTCTGCCTTCAAAAATCAGCACAATCAGTCCTTTCTCATGTATCATAAACAGATTATATTGTCTTCAATGAAGAGGGTCTATGCGTCTAAAAATCCATATTATCATTGGCTGTAATGAACAAAAACATAAAACAGCAAGAGATAGTTTAATTAATAAAAAAGCACGTTTTTATCCATCCGGGTCTTTAAAGACCCACCTAGGTAATAAGTGATGTCGAAACACCCAGGCATTTAAGTGTTAATTACATACATACTCTCATTTAATAAAGGACTCGGCAACATCAGTAAACAAAATAAGAAAAGTTCTTGAGAGATATGATATGGCAAATGCGTGGCTTTTCACTCTTCATCAACGGTCATTTTTACGTGTTTTAAAATACAAACTCTCAAACAAATCACATGTAAAAATAATTTCATATCTGAAAATGATTACAATGGCTGTTAGAATAACATGTAAGACCAACAAGCCTTCTTATGGAAAGAAAATAATATCATTCAAACGCAGCGTCAAAGTTGCCATATTTATCCACTAGGAATAGTTGCTACACACTTAATATTCATGGTGTCTGGTAACCACAGTTACCAGTAATTTAAAAGACAATTCAAAGGCATTGTCATCCAACATTGTGCATCTTCAAGAACATATCATTCACTAACTTTCAAATGATTGTAAAAATGTACCATGGCTTATTAAAAGTAATCCATAAGTAATGGAATGCCAAGTTAGCTTGTTTTAGTTTTATAACCAAAAATCCAATTAATTTCTGACTTCTTCACAAAGTTATCTTCATGAAATGTAAATTTAGTGTCAAAAACTTTAATACTAAGTTCCCTGAAGATAGCTCTTTGAAGAAGTCAGAAAAAATTCTGATGCAGACTTGGAATAATATAATAAGTTGTATTGGTAATCCTTTTACTTTGAACTATACCTTTTAACCCTGTGGGAACGCATCTTGCTAATATCAACAGATTATCTGGCGAGGTAGCGATTTTGTGGATAATTTTTTAAAGGTTCATTTTTGTGTAAAAACTATCTCCGCATGTGAAAATGGTCATAATCAATCCAAAAACATGTGTAAAATCAAAAAACGACAGGTGGCGAAAAAGTTGCTATAATTAGTTGGTAGATATTTGTTTACTAATGCGAGCTGATTTTTCGCCAACCGGCGAAATCGTGGATATTGTGGCAACTAATTAGTGGTAAGTAGTAATGTTCGTATATTACCTTCACATGAAAATATATTGTATACTCAGTCTGATCTGATAAAAAGGGATTTTTTTTAGTTGACCAAGGCTTAAACCAAAAAAAAGTATTTATCTTCCATAAATGTCGCAGTAAATACTATGATATTATTCAAATATTTGTCATTGTTGTAAATTATTGAAAGTCAAGAGATGTTATGAAAATTGATATAAGCGGATTCTCTATATTCTTATCATTATCAAAGAATGATAGTCTGCACTTATTTCTTAGATAGATTAGCCATATGTGGGGGATAGTGAGGAGGTGAGGGAGAGAATAGAGCCTCGGCTGAAGAGGCGGATTACTAAAGAAAATAAGAGAGAAAGTCAAAAGTAAAAGGTGACATATAGAGCGCGAATTGTCGCCGGCGAACTTCGCCATCGAATATCCCGCAAATATGACTGAACTTTAGCATGATATTCTGCAGCTGACATTCGCCAGTTTTTCGCAAGATTCGTTCCCACAGGGAAGTGGCATTCAATAAGTGATTATGGTAATATTAGTACATTTGGCGTCAACAGTTGACCAAATGTTACAGCAAACAATGCCATGCAACATTAATTTTCATGTTAGTATCAATAATCTAATCGCAAAAAGTCGAGATCTCGGCACTGTAATTTCGAGATCTCGAACGCCAAAAAATTGGTCGAGATGTCGACATCTCGGTAATCGAGATCTCCAGATTGAGTTTATAGAGGTAGGAACAGCACCATATATTGCAACTTGGTTGAAAGAAGTGTTCATTGAAATGGATAGGATGAACATGAAAATCGATCACCTAGCCATCATGTCAAGCCGAGTTGAGCAAAGATGTCTATTCTCCATTGTCTTTGGCGTTGAGAGAGAGGGAATGAATGGGGTCCCAGCATAGATATTAGCACCAGCGGCACCTTTCACCAGGAAAAAATCTCCGGAGGAATTGCTTACCACAACTGAATGCTGATATAGATGAGAGAGAGAATGTGCTAAGTTGGCCATGGGCAAGTCTATTTATATTCAGGGTTGGCTAAAATCTCAATTTTTGAAAAAAATAATGTGAATATGTTAATTGTTTATCATTAGCCTATACATTCTGAAATCATTCCATTGGACTCGATTTTACTGCAACATTCCATCAAATTTTCCATGTATCGGTATGCGATTCTTTTGGATGACCATATGATTCCTAAGATGAATTGAAAATATGCCACAATAAGTTACGGAGAAATGTTATTATAAATGCAGATGTCTTCTCGAATAGACATCTGCATACTTGTACTCAAAGTGTAAATATTATATATATATAATTGTGAAATGTATATGTATTGAAATAATGCATATATTCAGATAATATGTATTATAATCATGTATTAGTTATAAATTGTGTAAAAGCAATGAATTGTGCTAAAATGTGCAGTTTTTGGAATTTTAAAATTTGATCAAAATCTTCATCACTAACATATTCGGACATTGCGCGCTTGTCTTAAATACATGTAACTAAGTGATAAAAAAGCCTGTAGCTTATCATAGATTTGGTGCGTCTGAGTGCGTCAGATGGTTCGAGTCCATCATTCTCTCGGCTCTAGGGCTGTCTTCAGAGAATTTGGAAGGGCGCTATGCTTGGATGCATCGATAGCATATACATATCTCGTCAGAAAACTGGTCACATAAACTCGCCATTACTCGGTATTGAAGTCAATCGAATGCATGAAAATGAGACTGCAAGAACTAGAAAAAAGAGAAATTCTATTAATTAGTATGTATAATTCCTTTCGTGATCCATCATGACCATCATGTTGCTAAAAATATTTGTAAAAGTAGTCAAAATACGGAATATCACGCCAGTCAACTGTCACTTAACTGACACTTTGCTGTTACTTTGCTGACACTTAAGTGACGCTTGGCTAGCAAATAGTCAGACAAATGACTGTACATTAACTGACACCGGTCAACTAGTGATGCGTCGCGAGTGCAACCTGTGGCGATCCTGAGCATTTTGTTCTGTAGTTGACCAGGTGACAGGAGATCATCTTTCTGAGAAAGTTATGCAAGGTAATTAAAACTCGCCTTTTTTAGTTTAGGCCAATATAATCAAGTTAAAGTTAAAAGTATGGCAGGCAGGCCTTCGGCGTCCAGCACCTTCAACGGTCGATGTTTGGATGGCACAAATGCAGCCTTTGTGAAGGTTTATGTAAGAGTGAATGATATCAAGAACTGTGTTGCATGCATGATTGGCTGTTGAACTGTGAAGTTAGATTGTAAAAAGGTAATTCATGTTTCCTATTGATTGCTGGCTTAAGTTGTGTGATTGCTTTGGCTTCTGTTATTGTTGTATCTCGTGTGTTGGTCAGTTTGCTAATGAGACCGACCTGAAAAGTCCCGATGTCACCAGCGCCATTATGTTTTTCTATTAAAAGTTGATAAAGGGCGCTCGATGTACTTTTGTTTTTAACAGCTCGCTTATGTTCTTGATGCCTCGTCTTAAACATTCTCGCTGTTCTGCCGACGTAGAATTCACATTCTACAGGTGTATTTATACACAATAAACTTTTTCCGGCAAATATTACTTTTACATTCAAGGTAAATCTCGCAATTATAATTTTGGTTATTACTTTTGTGCTTAAAAAATGATGACGATTTCATACCGTATTCGTTTGTGACTTTTATGGGGAATTTGTATTTATCAATTAATTTATTTACTTTGCGATTGCATCTGTCGTTTACAAAAGGCAATTTGAAATTAACTGTCTTATGTGGTTTTGGTTTTAGTTGCTTATTCTTAGGTTTTGCCTCTCGGCAGTCATTTTTATTATAACTATTATCGATTAGAATACTCTGGAATTTGCTTATATTTTCTTGTTTTCTGATATCGTCATTGCAGCATTTAGTAATTGACTGAAACCTATTGCTTATGAAATTTTGTTTTTCATGTTATGGTAAAAAGGCATCCTTACGTAAAGTAATGTTCGAATGTTCAACTTTATGATACCAGTTGTACATAACCTCATTGTTTGAAATTTTAATTTTTATATCTAGAAATGGCAACCATTCTCCAGGATCGGGCGTTTCTAGTGTAAACTTAATATTTTTATTTACTGAACTGTCAATATTTCATTAAAGGAGCCTTCGTCATATGGTATTGGCCCTTTTATGATGTCATCAATATACCGTTTTCTATATTTCGGGTTGAATATTCAATTTAGTTAGAGCTTCTGTTTCAATGCTATGCATGAAATTTATTGCAAATGGAGGAGAAAAATGAGCACCCATGGGTACTCCCTTGATTTGTTTATATACTTTATCATTATATTTTATTTCATAATTATAACAAATAAAATTTAGCAAACGTTCTACGTCTTCAAGACTAATACCATAGTTGTCAATTTTGTCCCAATAGCTGCGTAACAGCTCAATATTGTATTTTATACCTTCTTCTATCGGTATACTTGGGTACAGGCTTATGACATCCAGGGAAATGAATACCTTATTATTTACGTTAGTCTGTTCGTTTAATATTGCTATCAGATCATCGCTATTAGATAAGTAGGACGGAATATATTATAAGAGTTGAGTTAGAATTTTAGAAACTACCCAATCAATTTTCTCGATAGGGGTGTTGCGAACTGAGGCTATCGGCCGAACCGGAAAGCCATTGTCCGATCTCTCCTTATGATTTTTGAGAAAAGTAAAGAAGTTGGCCGGGTTACTACCAGTTGCAATTAATTTTTCACTCTGAGATCGCAAGGCCAGACTATCTTTAATAACATTTTTGATAAGTTTATTGGCTTGTTTCTCTAATGAATCAACTTAGTACATCGAGCGCCCTTTATCAACATTTAATAGAAAAACATAATGGCGCTGGTGACATCGGGACTTTTCAGGTCGGTCTCATTAGCAAACTGACCAACACACGAGATACAACAATAACAGAAGCCAAAGCAATCACACAACTTAAGCCAGCAATCAATAGGAAACATGAATTACCTTTTTACAATCTAACTTCACAGTTCAACAGCCAATCATGCATGCAACACAGTTCTTGATATCATTCACTTTTATATAAACCTTCACAAAGGCTGCATCTGTGCCATCCAAACATCGACCGTTGAAGGCGCTGGACGCCGAAGGCCTGTCTGCCATACTTTTAACTTTAACTTGATTATATTGGCCTAAACTAAAAAAGGTGAGTTTTAATTACCTTGCATAACTTTCTCATTTTGTTCTGTGTTGCATGTAGCTTTGTCAATGTTTGTTTGTGAGATGATTGGTGACCAGACTGTTAATATGCATTCCCAAGAGGGGAGATGCGATGGCCTAGTAGGTAGATAGGATGGTATCTTGCTTTTGTCTCCAGTTGGTGGAAGTAAGACAGGAGAGGATGTTCAATGTGTGTCTTGCCTTTTCACAGCTGTTATCGACGTGTTTTGTGAAGGTGTGTTGAGTGTCTAGGTTAACGCTCAGGACTCGGCTGCTGGTGAGGTGTGTGAGTGGAGTGTTATCAATAGTAAGTGACAGGTTTGTACTGTGTTGGTAGGATCCGGTATGTAGAGTGAGAGCTTTGTTTTGTTGTGTCCATGACAGTTGAGTGGCGTCAGCGTAGACAGCTATCTTGAGTGTGGTGTCTGTGGGAAGGGGAATGTCTTGCATGTAAAGGTTGCAGAGGAAGGGGGGAGATGTTTTTGTTGTATGTTGTGTAGGCTTCCCTGCCTTTGATGTAATTTGTAAGGTATCGGTTGAAGAGAAAAGGGGTGTTGGTCTGTTGAAGTTTGTCAATGAATGTGTGCATGTGAACTGTGTCGAAGGCTTTCGTCATATCCAGCTATGTGGTGACTGAGCGCAAGGGTGGTTTTCTGCAGTTGAAACCAGCAGCGCTGGTATTGTTGATTTGATGAAGTGCGGTGGTTGTGGAGTGTTCTATTTTGAGTCCGTGTTGAAAAGGCAGAGAAGGGAAGAATTTTGTGATGATTGTGAGAATGATCTTTTCAGTGGCTCGGCAAGAGGTGAGAGAAGAGAAATAGGTCTGTGAGGGGTGTGAAGATGGATATCTTTGTTGTGTTTTGGAATTGTTGTGGTGTTGGCTGTTTTCAAGATACTGGGTATCTGGTTGGTGTTGAGTGAGAGTGTGTATATGTCAACTAGGTATTGGATGGCAGTGGGGCCCGTTTCAATTAAACAATCTCTAGAAATATTTGTTGCAAACTATGAGACCGTAAACTCTTCAAATCAGTGCCAACCCACCGAAGCCTAATGTGTCAAAGAGCAGAGCTTCTGATTGCGTTAATTCGTCCTCACAGCTTCAACGTAGAGAATCAAAAAAACTATATCATCCCTTGTTCCTTCCATTCTATTGTATAACGACAGGTCAAACAACAGCTCCAATCCATTTTCGGTTATTCAAAAAAGAGGAATTTCTATAGTGCATCATAATGTGTGTTCCCTGGTAAATAGATTTGATGAATTTCAGCATATATTGATTACAACCTCCTCTATTGATATGTAGGGTATCAGCGAATCTTGCCTACATGGTGATGTTATGGATTTTTCGGTACAAGTATCTGGTTATACTGTACATAGAAGAGACCGGAATAAATTGAATAGTGCAAAACGGTGTGGTGGTGGAATTATGGCTTACATAAAAGATAACTAACTATACCGCAAAAAGACGTCGATTTGGAAGGAGATTCTATTGAAATGCTGTACATTAAGACAAATTTGGTGGAAACATGTCTATTGTTGTATTTTTTGTTTACCGTCTACCTGATGATAATTGCACAATCGAATATTGGTTACAGACATTATCCATTCCCATTAAAGTCGTCAAAGAGGAGAAACAGTATGTATTTCTGCTCGGTCATTTCAATATTGATCTCTTGAAAAAAGATCAGATCGCTATTGGCTGTATAGAAACCATGGAACTGGAGAATGACATGTTTCAACTACTAAATACGGCAACAAGAGTCACTGACTGTTCCTCCTCTCAAATCGACCACATATATTCTACTGAACCAAGAATTGTCAAAATATCAGGAACTATTGATTTAAATCTTAGTGACCAATTTCCCCACATATCTTACAATAAAGATATCCACCTACATTCCACGCAATGGTGGCCCTGTAAACTGCAGATGCATGAACAATTTTGATCCTCTGAATTTTTTACGTGATCTCCAATTTATTCCATGGTCTTTTACCGAATCCCTCGGTTATCTTGATAATTGTCTCAAAGCTTGTAACCCGAATGATCATTTACTAGAGATTTTACGATTTTCTACTGCCTTCCAAAATCGCTACAGATATTTGATTTGGCAGTAAGCTTTTTATGGTTTTTAGAGACATTTGTATGAGCTAATAATGCCTACTGCAATTCTAGAGAATTCTTACTGGCATTCATGGCATCCATAGAATGTTTAGCAGACAAATATATCTGTAAATGTTTGCTGGAGACACGTGTCTCTAAACATTTATCGGCGACAGACATAACCTCTACAAGAACGTTGAACTCAAACATTTTTGTATAATACAGCAATTCTTTTGCTGTAATATACAAAAGAAAGATATTTGTATATAAATCTCGTATTATTGCCATCTAATGTATTCATCGGAATATATACATGTAATACAATTTTATACGCAATTACAAAATTCTATCTTATCAAACATATGGTTATGTTTGTATATTTGATATATTGATATTATGTCTACATCACATTTAATACTTATTATATTAAATATCACATGAATAAATGAATGTGATATGTAAATGTGCATGTACTATATTCATTTATTACTTGCTTTACACCTGTAAAAAGAACATTTGGTTTTATACATGCGTCCCTTCTCTTGCTACTTTGTCTCCTCTAAATGATTCGCTTTTGATGGAGTGTCACAATGCACGAGGCACAGAACTAAGTCCTTCTAGTCTCTTCTTATCTCTCTTTCTCTCTCCGGGAACTCCGGAGTCTCCTCGAACTGTTTGTTTTTGATCGGGGCCATAGTGCGCGAAGCACAGGGGAACAAGCTTCCTCTTTTTTCTCTCTCTCTCTCTCTCACACACACACACACATACACACACTCTCTCTCTCTCTCCTTATCTCCATCTCTCCATTCATCATTTATTTTCTTTTCTCCATTTGAAAGCTGATTTTCTGATTTTGAATGTATCTCAGCTGGAATATTCAAGGTCACAATGCGGATCAGTTGTTCCCCTATTTGCAAGACTATGATGACTAAAGGACGTAATGTATATACCGGTATCCGTCACAATTTTCCTCTACACACATCTCTCTCCCTACTGTGGAATGAACAACTCGTCGCTCGCATGCCTGTTAATGACTAATGAATGCCCTCATAACGACCTTCGGTCCATGAGGCACACGACAAAGAGGATGCGAGCGGACAGACTGTGTATGCTATATCAACCAGGCGTCATCAATTGCAGAGTCATTCCTCTCAGTGCATCGTGCATGTTTCAGTCATCCCAGCAGCGTCAATGCATGTCGTTCTACTGTCTTATACTTGTGGATTTACAAAACTTTTAAATACGCCTCAAGTCAGTCATTTGTGCTTTGGACATTCAGAGGATTCTGTCGTAATTCGACTTTCACAACCAATTTCAGGATTACGCCGACGCATTTTTTCACTATGGAAATCTTTTCACTATCGATCTTCTCTTTTCCTGTCATTGTACTAAAACCAAGCGGGTCACTCCTTTGTATTTGCCTTTGAAGTTATGCACAAGATAGAAAATCAATAAGGTAAAACCACAGCGCTTCGTGTCACAGACACATCAAGGGGTAGAACCTTGCAGTGCGAATGTTTACTGCACGGTCCCACCTGACACTAGAAGCGCTGTGGTGTTACCTTGCTGGATTTCTATCTTGCACATAACCTCAAATAAAAGGCAAATACAAACGAGAGACCAGCTTGTTTTTAGCACAATGCCAGGAAAATTGAACAACCTCCTGTTCCTAACCTTCAACATCATCTTCATCTACACGTTTTGATTCGCATCATTCTGACTCAACTACCTAATATCTTTTCACTTTCGCTGAAAACCATTAAACAAGTGATTGATTACATTGCTGAAAAGTCATTTGAAGTGAAATTATATTGTAATCAAATATTCGATCCACACACAGCTACAGTCGAACAAATACAAGTTGAATAATACAAGTTGAATCTCTGAAGGAGGATTGGAGAAAATGGAAAATATAATGTGAGTTTTATAATTATTTTTAGGTACTGTTCAATACCTCAAATTCGGTAGTTTTGAATCCTAGTGGATGATTTAATGCATCCACGGGACTTAAAATTACGCTTGCTTGAGGTTCGATCGGCATTTATATTATTCCTAATTAATCGCAAAATATCGTGAAATTTGTTGCTTGTCTGAATGCGTTTATAAATTGATGTCTGTAGGCCTTTTTGGCAGTAGACGATTGATGTCTGTAGGTCTTTTTGGCAGTAGAGAATTAGTGCTTTTTGCAGTAGACAATGCGCGATAATTCTACTGCGAAATTTTGTGGGATTTCCATAGAAAATGATCACTAGGGAATGAACTATTCCAATCATGTGTAAAAAATAAAAGAGTGAAATCCACGTGACTACCGGAGTGGTGGACCGGTGATATCACTGATGCTAGGATTGATAAAAAGACTAACATGCACAAGTTAGCCAAACGTGAACATTATCAGAAACGTCTAACACCTAACAGCTCTTCCACATCTAAATTCTGGAAACATTTCCGTGAGCTTGTTACAAAAAACCAATCAAACCTTCCGGTATTACACGAGATGGAAAAGATTTTTCTAACCATCAGGAAATGGCAAATATTCTGAACGACGCTTTTTTCAACCGCAGTTTTGCTAAGTGTGATATCCATTCAGATACTGTGCCCTCCACAGAATATGCTGACCGATTACTGAAAGAGTATGCAAGCAGTAAAAGCATTTACCATCCCAAAAATATCTCACGATTTTGTTCATAGTGAGCTAACGAAACTTGACTCTAAGAAATCGCCTGGTTATGATAACATCAGCGATTTCATTTTGAAGATTGGCGCTGAAGTCATTACACACTCCCTTACTGCTCTCATGAATAAGTTCATTAAAAGTTGTCATATTCCCTCACTATGGAATAGGGCTAGACTGACCCCTATATTCAAGTCTGGAAAGACCACTGACAGCTGAAATTGCAGACCTATCAATATCTTGCCTGGCTTGGCTAAAATGTTTGAGCGTCATATACAAAATCATGTAATGCTATTTTTGGAGGACAACAAATTGTTGTACATGAATCAATCCGGATTCAGACCTGGTCATTCGTTTGAATATTTATTAATAAAGACATGGGATTCCTGGTTGAACAGCATTTCAGATAAGAATATGGTCAGCAGCTTGTTTTTGGATATCCGAAAGGCCTTCGAATCTGTTTCGCATGAGATACTACTGAAAAATACTTTAAATATATCAGCTGGGTGACACCTCGTGTCTTCTTTTTCGAAATTACTTGACAAATCGAAAGCAAGTGGGTAAAGTACAAAACGTGTTGTCTGATACAAGAGGAGTACCGCAAGGTTCGACTCTCTGGCCAACATTATTTCTGATCTTTATAGATGACCTCAGCCTTCAAACACAAAAGTGTGATATTGAAATTTACGCTGATGATGCTACTACTCTATATACAGCTGCAGCATCTGTCTCAAACATCAATGCTGATTTGAATTTGGATCTGCTGAATATAAGAAATTGGTGCTCATCAAATGAGCTGACAACTAACACTAAGAAAACTTTTTTTATGTTTCTTGTGCCCAATGAGTTTACAGGTCAATTTGAATGGCGACCTCATAAATCTTTGTGGGTCCAAGTGCAAAACTGTTTCTCTTGGAATCTACATAGAGACAGTATTTATAGGAAATTATGGCCTAGGCTTCACTCGCTTTCTAAAATGAGAAAATACTTGACATTTAAAGGTGGCAAAAGATTTGCGACAAGTTTATTTTGCCTCTTATTGAACATTGTGTTTTTGCACGTCTGCTAATCTTGATGAAATTGACAGGCTCCTGCACAAAACCATGCGAACGATTCTGTCAGTTAGACTGACTGATCATGTCCCAAGTGTAAAGATACTTGAAACAATGGGTTGGTTGCCTATTCGCGCGCTGATCAAGTACAAAACCTCAATCATGGTATACAAATCCATTTAAAGCACCGTGATCACATCTTTTATGCCTGTTTTATTGAAGTTCCGCAAACAAACTCCCTTCAATCTTGCTCAAGTCAAAAACTATTGATTCCTCATCGACGAATCAAGTTATGTGAAAATACTTTTGGTTTTATGGGACCTTGCATATTTAATTCACTGCCAAAAAACCTTGCATATTTAATTCACTGCCCAAGATGAAGGATTCGCTTTGACACGTTTGTGCGAATGTATTTGGCACGTTTGACACTTGGTTACATAACCATTAATATCCAAATCGATATTAGGTCAACAGTAATACTGCCTTGCAAGTCTTACCATTCGGCATATTCCTTGATGGTCTGAATGCAACAACGTCAGCATCTCCAATCGCATATCCTTGGGAGGAACCACACGAAGGCCATGATGAATGATGCCATTCTGAATGGAATATTCTTGACGTGATTTCGAATATGGCTGCATCGTGTGAGGAACATTGTTAGGCCATCCATCCACAATGTAGGATCGCAAGCATTTCAAAGTAGGATCTCGAGAAGATGCGATCTTCGACAACAAGGATCGATTGTCGGTAAATTCCTCAAGAGAATGTAATTTCAACAAATTGACTTCATGAGTTAGAGAAACACTGGACTTATCCGGAATTCTCGATAAGGTATGCGTTGTTGGCATTTCTTCACCACGGATGCGCTGCAACTCAAAATCATTGGCCGGCAAGGTAACAGCCCACCTTTGAATTCTGGCTGATAAGCGATCCGGAACTTTCTGAGGATTGAAAATAAACTTGAGTGGACGATGATCACTGCATGTCGTAAACTTCTGTCCTGCTATAAACTTATGGAAATATTTCACAGCTTTCACTATTGAAAGGGATTCGCGTTCAATGTTGGAATAGTTGAGTTCCGAAGACATCAGTACTCGACTTTCCAGCCAGACAATTTCCTTCTGATTTGAATCGTGGCACAAGATGTAGCCTGTACCATCCTTGCTTCCATCAGCAAAAATAAACAGAGGTCTTGATTGGTCATAAAGCGTAATTTGTCCTACTTGTCCTTTTGAAATATGAGACATGGATACACCAACTGCCTTCTTACGTTGATGGGTCCAATTCCAGGCTATATTCTTCAAAAGATTGTATAATGGTCTAGCAATAGCTGAGAAATTTCTACAGAAAAGACCGCAATGTTTAAGAGTTCCCTTAAGACTGCGAAGCTAGTCTTCGCTTCTTGGAGATTTCAGTTTGGAGAAATTCGTAATTTTTTCTGGAATTGGCAGCATTTTGCCATTTTCAAATACAAAACCCAAGAATTTGACACGTCGCTTTTGTATTCCAGAATTTGAATCATTAATTTGAAATCCAAATTTCTCCATGCGCTTTCTAACTGAATCCAAAAGCTGTGAATGGTCTTTCTCGCCATTAGTTGCAATGATAATATCGTCCATCTACGCCATGTCGCAAGGTAAATTGCATAAAACTTTGTCCATCACTTCCTGGAAAATCAAAGGAGATGCCGAAATGCCAAAAGGCAGACTTGTATATAGAAATTGACCAATATGGGTGGATATGCAAGTACATGCTTGGCTATCCAGTGAAAGGGGAACTTGCAAGAATGCATCTGTCAAATCTAGAACAGAAAATGCAGTAGAATTGGAAACTTTCTCCAGAATCTGTGGTGGTAATGGAATTCTTGTGCAGGCATCTCTGTCGATAATTTATTGAGAGTAACAGAGTAATCTCCACATGTGCGAATAGGATGCGAAGCTCCAGCTTGTTTGATAACAGGTACAATGGGAACAGAGATCTTCGGATTATCAACAGAATAATTGACCCCCAAATTAAGAAGTCTTTGAATCTCAGTCTCAACCATGTGCTTCGAGAAAGGTAATGATCTAGCCGGATAACATCTTCCATCCATAGAAACATCAGACTTGATACGAAAACTTGCCACAAAATTTGATTCGTCCTTGCAAGTTACAGGATTTACCAAGATAGTTTCATCGTGTACAAATCCCAAAGGATAAAGAAAATTGGATCCCAAAACTGAACGAGCCCCAGGATTGGAAAGGAATATAGTACCAGTATGAGATTTGTTCTTGTTCCTGAGAGCAACGTTGCGAACCACTGCAAGAATAGTAACACTGATATTACCATACTCACTGACTTTTTTGACACATCATTTGAATAAGCCAATCCAGTCGATAAGAAAATGTCTGTAGAAATAAGTGTCACTTCAGAACCACAATCTGTAAGGAATCCAACTTTCATATCTTTATACCAAAGATGACCAGAATCAGAGTAATCATGTTGCAAAGTCATTACCACCTTCTTTTCCTCTTGGTTTGAACAGGCTGCAACTGTCAACATATTTGTCTGATTGTCATTATCCTTGAACTGGCATACAGTAGATATATGTCCATGCCTTTTGCAGATTCGACAAGTGGCATTTCGAAATTTGCAAAGATCTCTCTCGTGATTTCGCCTACCACAGCTCATACACCGGTTATTCTTTCCCAAAGTGATTCTGAGAATAAGGAAAGAAACTCTGAAAACCTTGTCGCGGCTTAGCAGGATGCTCACTTTTCAGAGTGGAAACTGATAATTCTGGTTTCTTAAAAGCTTGATTTACAGTTTTTTGGAATAGACATTTCTGAAGAGCAGTCTCGATAGTCAATCTGGACTTGGCCAACAATTTAGCTCGCAATGACTGATTTCGAAGACCAAAGATAAATTGAGATAGGATCAAATCATCCTCCAGAGAATCAAATTCGCAGCGCATAGCTTGATCCTTCAGTCTCTGTATAAAAAAGCTAGCAATGTCTTTATCGGGTTTCGGAACAAGTAAGTGCATATCAAATGACGCTCGTAATGGAAAATCCGTTTTGGTTTCAAATGTTTGATGAACAAATCTTCAATTTTAGTGAATGTGACATCTTTATTTCCCACATCGACCGGTGAAAGTAATACTTGAATCAAAGAAAATGCTTCTTGGCCACAAGTGGATAATAACACCGCTTTGTCCAGATTTTCATGCTTATTTGCAGCAATTGAAAATCGCAATCGCTTGAAAAAAGCTCAACAGCAGGATAATCCATTGGCATTTCACCAAAACCAATTCTCGTCGCTATGCTATAAATTAGAATTCGCTGGTGTCGTTGATGTTCACTTTATTGCCAGAACGCATAAAAGGTTGTGCCTGCTGAATGCAGAGTGACAATACGCAACAGAAATATGAGTAGTCATCACTTCAGTAGCTGCACTGCCAGTGAAGACGTCATACAATCTATTATCTGACACAGGTGTGAGAGGGTTTGTTTTGATTGCGTGCAATAGTGATACTAACTTTGTGTTGGGCTTCAGTCCAATATGTGATGCAATGAGCGGAAGTGATACTTGTCCACTTGATGTGAAGCCAGACATTGTTTTGTCGCACCGTATGGATCTTTGTCCTTTTGTGATGGGTTTGTTACATGTGGTGCAGAAGTATGTAGGGGTAGGACCTGGTTTCTTTCGATATCTCCTTCAGGAGGATGTGGATCGCCAGCCACCATGCGGGAGCAAGACGGTCGGCACAGCAAAAACCCGACGGCTCCGGCCCTCTTGTGAGGCAGGTAGTGTAGGGATGGACTTTCCACCACAGGAAGGAACAGGCAGCCGATCTGCGTGCAGGCTCTATCCATGTTTCACTGCACCCACTTCGATATGCAGAAATGCAGCAAACCGTCATATCCAGTTGTTGGCACTCGCTACCTGAGACAGAAGCGATGCGATTGACGATTTCACTGCAGGAACTATGATCAACTCTGTCGACTAGCTGATTCACGCTATCCTTCCCACAGTCTCTATTCATCTCATCGTCGACAATGCACTCTTAGATGGCGACAAGAAGACTTATACAGATACGCCCTCATTGCCGGCTGCATACTGACTCACTGAATTTGACATCGTGTCGCGCCATTTATTGATATTGATATTTCATCATACTAGTACTCAACAAACATCTTTGTACTTCTGTGTATTTAAGTTCGGTAATTCTAGTACTCTTCTGTTTAGTACTCAGATTCATGACCTGCAATTAGCAAGCAAGTGAAATTACTGTTGACATTCATTAAATATCACTTTGAACACAGTGCTGGCAAATCGCCTAAGTTAGCGCGCCTGCTGCAATAATTAATAAATGCTGTTTCTTGCAAGTACAATGTAAATAGAATAATCAAATATTGAGCTTTATCCTCATTTGAAAAATGGAAACAGACCTGAATAGCTCCCATTTCATCAATTATCAGGAATCATCAGCAAGCCTAGTTCACATCGAAGCAGGCCTAGATCACATAGAATGATATTTGATTTTTCTGTTTACATTGTGTTCGAAGAAGGAGATGAATTAGTGCAGGCGATAGTGCACATTTGCCAGCAATGTGTTAAAAGTGATATTTTATTAATGTGTGTTGAAATTTCACTATCTTGCTAATTGCAAATCTCAAATTTACCCACGCATGGCCGCAGCCTTAAATAGGGAGTTGTGTTGATGTTGAGAGTGTGGACTAGGCCTGCTGATGATTCCACACATTGGACGAAATGGCAGCTACTCAGGTCTGTTTTCATTTTTCAACAGAGAATGCAACTCAATATTTAATTATTCTATTTACACTCAGATTCATACTTAAATAGAACTTTGGGATTTACAGTGTCTGGAAGGTTCCGTACAATTCGTCCGTTTCACCACTGAACAGTGGCGAAAATCTACAAGAGCGGGTGCCAAAAAGTTTGTTGGAACTACGGCATCTATATCTAACCAATATAATTTCATCTTATATCATTGAAGTATAATGATTCGCAATAATGCCAAATGCATCATTGTGATGGTAAATAGTTTTTATTACAATATCTTAGCCAATACATTCCCTAGGGAGACACCTCTACGCTCTTTTGATCACATAATTAGAAATTGAATGGTCAGATGACAAAGAAGAAGTGCTTCGAGTCAATCAACATCTCCATTTTGAAGGATTTCATATTGAAATATCTGTGCTGTTGCTGTGCAATGTTTAAACCTCCAAACACCAATACCAAAAGACACAATAATCATTACTGCTGCTATTCCAATGACGATTACCATGATATAGTTCTGCATGATATGGCTCTGCACCATGATATGCGTTGCAGAGCTATCGATTTGCAGGAGTATGCTGGCGGTAGCCTTTCCACGATCATTGACAGCACTGCAATTCCATTCTCCAGCATGAGCGGCCTTTGCATTCAGGATGGTCAGTTGATATTGAAATCTTGGTCCTGCTGTCTTGGAGATAAGGAACGATGTGGAGTCATTTTTGATTCTGACTCCATCCTTCCACCAAGACAGTGCGCCAATGGGATCGCAGAACACATGGCAGATAATTGTGACATTGTCTCCAGCCTTTGCGGTGATGCTTGAATCGTTGGCTGTGACTTCTGGAATGCATTGAAAGTCTTCAGGTTTTAAAGCGATGATTCGTTTGTCTTTTAAGCGAATCGGAGAGGCGCATGCTCCATACATTCTAAATTTAATCTTTATGAACGGATCAATCATCCATCGAATGCGACAGTCACAGTTCCATGGATTGTCATAGATGTAAAGCAAACTCAACATAATTGCGTTCAGATCCTCATCCGTTCCTTCTGGAAGTGTCTTCAGGCTGTTGTTTGAAAGAAAAAGGCTGTCTAATTTGTTAAAACCAGAAAATGAATGTTTGTGCAATTTCAAACCTCCAACACTGCCGCTGAGTTCAAGCTGCAAAAGTGTCCCGAAATTCTTGAACCAATGATTCGGAATTGCTCCAAGAGGATTTTTGTCGAGGATTAGCGCCGATAGATTTGGAATTGGGATGAAAACAGATGCATTTAATCCTTCACCAATCGTCAAGCGGTTTGCACTGAGGTATAGTTTCTTCAAACTTCTCAGTGGTTTGAAAGCTCCTGAAGTGATTGTCTGAAGTCCATTGAACCTGATAGCAAGTGTACTCAAGCCGGAACTGTTCCAAGTTGTGAATGAGTTATTTGTTAATTTTGTTATTTTGTTTTCATCAAGATGAAGGGATGTCACGTTTCCCCATCGATTAATTGGTACAGCTTTCAAATTCAATCCATTGCATCGAACTTCAGATCTATCCTTTAGACATCCATCATTTCCACTTGTTCCTGCACACGCAACAACAATGAGAAACAAGATCTTCATCAATTCAAACATTTGCTCACGTACTTTCAAGAAAAGTTGCCGAAAGTGATGAAAATATCTGAAAGGGAGAAAAGGACAAAGGTTAATGAGCAGAAGTGAGGATTGTAAGCGTCTTTTCAATGTCGTTCCAACATAAGCAAGCAAGTAAAGTGTATATTTCAGTAACAAATGAAAATCAATATTGCTTCATTGATACAAAGCGATAAGGCGGCAAATAGATGACATATACAAACAACATTTACAAACTGATGTTATCAGTGAAGTTATTTAGGAGACATGTTGTGTAAGGGACAAATGATTTCTTTTCAGTTCTGCAATAGGGAATTGATGGGAGACAACTACGAGGGAGTCTTTCCGGGATAACTCGATTCATAATGTGAGTCTCATCTGCTTCGAGTTGTCTGTACACTTTTTTGCTCATCTCTTGCCTTCGTATTGCTAGTTCAGCAGCATTGTTGCATTGATATTATCGTTGTTTGCTTCCATAAATGATCTTGTGGGCACGCTTGTGCACTGATTCTAATTTAGGGGAAAGACTTTCAGTAACAGTTCATCACTGTCTGCATAAGGTCAATGTTGACAAAAAGCATAATAACGAGTGTTCGACTTCTTCACCAAACAACGAATATGACCTTCCCAAATCAAATCTTTCGCTATTGTAATACCAAGAATTGTAATAGCTTCAACAATCTCAATCGGAAAATTACCGTCATCATTGAAATCAACATGATTGCTTCTAGGGCAAAGTAATAACTTTGACTTTCACATATTGAGTGATAAACAATTGTTGTCACACCAAAATCTCATGTTTTCAAGTGGTTTTTCAGTTGTGTTTCAAGTGTTTCATGTTACGCCAACATTCAAGTTGTATGCAACGGTTCGAACAGAAATGACTGGCAAAACTAATATCAGATCGTCTCGTCTGCATATTTAACAACTTGTGGAGACAGTACAATACAATGTTGGTCTCCAACAAACATTGAAAACATATGGTGCTCGCGCTTCCTGGGGAACACCAGATCGTGCACAAAAATCGTCAGAAAATTGGTCATGAAGTTTTACACGTGCCAACCGGTGGGTGAGATAATTTTTCAAAAGTATGACAAAACGATTTGTTATTATTTTACTCAAGAGTTTTTTTGAGCAAAATGCTGTGATCTAAATGATCAAACACCTTTTGCAGATAAAGTGCTATAAGAAGAGATCCAAAAAGTTCTCTGTTATTGCTATTGCTACTGTTATAGTTCTCGAACAAATTACTCATTATTGGAGATGAGAGAAGTTGTTGTGGAGCAAGACTTACGGTTTGATCAACAAAACTTTTTCAAATATTATTGCAGGCAAAATACCAGTAATGTATATAAGACGGTTCTAGGACAAACAAAAAATGGAAAAAATAAGGTACCCCAAAAATGCAAAAAAATGAATATATGACCGATTCAGGACAACTAAAGAGAAAATAAGATACCTCCAGAATGAGTATAGGAAATATTTCATACACTGAAAAAGAGTTTCATAAATAAAAATAACTTTAAGGATAAAATCAAAAAAACAGTTTTAAGATCGTTGGGATTTTTTCATATTCTGAAAAGAGGTTTCAAAAATTTAAGTTGTCTCAAAATATCACGTAATCTAAAAATTTACGTAGTCTTTTCACATAGACCAAAAAATATCAAAATATTTATTAAAAAATTGAAACCTCAAAAGTGGAAGAAACCTCAAAAATGGAAGTAACCTCAAATATGGAAGAAACTTCGACGGGGACGACGACAACGAGAATATATCCTTCGTTATCACAATTAAAAACAAGTGAAATGGACATTGAAAAATGAATAGAGAAAAGCACAAAGATAGAGTTAGGTATATGAAAGATAAGGAATCTCAATTATTATTAAGATTAGAACATTATAAAAAATTAAGAAAGAGAAGGTCTAAAGTTAAGAATTTAACATGGAATTGATCGTGATGAGATCTCTTTTTCCTCTTACTCATCGACATAACTAAAAATCGCACTTGACAATTGTTCTCGTGATGCGGCTAATTGTCTGAGTGATCTGATGTCTATTCATTGTCTTTGTTGTTCCGTGTCATATGATATGTATACCATGCCATGACATTGTTTGGTTGGACAACACAATTAAAACTTTTTACGGAGCAGCGTGACTTCTCTCTCTCTCTCTCTCTCTTCTCTCTTTCTCTTCTCTCTCTCTCCCTCTCTCTTCTCTCTCTCTCTCTCTCTCTCTCTTTCTCTCTCTCTCTCTCTCTCTCTCTCTCTCTCTCTCTCTCTCTCTCTCTCTCTCTCTCTCTCGATCCTGTCTGTTACAGGAATATTGTATTCACAATGACATGCATTCTTTAAAACAATTGTTTGTCTTCAATGAGAATAATTTCCGTATGCTTTTAATAGAATGACCTTGAACGCTAATGGAAATTTACACCAAAACCGTTCTGGGAGCTAGAAAAAGTGTCAGAAAGTTTGTCGACATGGCTGTCGATAAAAGTGCCGACATGGTTCGACAGTCGGTGTATTTTTCCATTCAAAATAATTTCGCATGAATGATTGTTATAGAAACCAAAAAGAATAGAAATGCACATTCATTCATTCATTTATCTTCTCTCTCTCATATGTCTATTGCTTTTAGATTGCATTTGTTCTTTTGTTCTTATATTGTGGAGGAGATTTCACACCCCGCATTATGCGCTATTGTCTGTGATTTGCCTCACCCCTATCAGCTGTCACAATTTTAGCAGCTGCTACACGCCAATTCTTTTGAGAAATTTCTGAAATAGATTTTATTCCATTTAAAATGATTAACATGACTGAGTTCTTAAAACAATACGGTAAACAAACAACTACGAATTTTGATCTAAAGAAAATTGCTAATCAATTGGGAATAAAGAATTTTCACATATTGATGAGAAATGAATTACTATTGATAGAAGATGTACCTGAAATAAATTTCGTAACAAATCTCCACACGTCAGATCAAAAAGGAGTACATTGGTCAGCAGCTTTGCCTAATAAAAATGGAGATAATTACTATTTTGACTCTTATGGACTTCCACCTACAAATGAAGTAAGAGAAATACTTGGCAATGGAACATACAATACGTTTGAAATTCAAACACCAGGAACTACTTATTGTGGTCAATTATGTATATATGTTTTGCATAAAATACAAAAAGGAGTACCATTTCTAGATATTATGTTCGAATTGAATAAGGGAATTTAATTCTCGAAACGTTAGTTCCAATTACTGTAATTAAAGTTCGAACGAAGCTAGCTAAAGCGCCACCTAAAGGTTAAAGCTTGGTTATTTGTAATTCGTTTTCATAAAATCGGCCTCTGATTTCCTCATTATCTAAATCTCTAATTTCATAAGTAATCGCATAAGTTTGATTTATTTTAGAAACTTCAAATATCTCTTTAGTCCAATAGCCAACAAAACCTTTTTCAAATTTGTTTTTATACTTAAATATTCGTACCCTATCTCCAATTTTAAATTTCGGCTTTCGCTTCTGTAAATTCGGATTACTCTCATTCGAATAATTATTTTCGAATATTTTCTTTCGTATCAAATCAGGATCGTCAGAAGCATTCTTTGGAGTTTCTTCAATACCTGAATGAACTTCATTATTGTACTGATCTACAATTCCTGGTAATATCTTCAACCATTTCTGATTACCTTGCTCAGTAAATTTCTTGGATATATTATTTTTCAAAGTTATATTAAACCTCTCTATTACTACAGATTTGCCAGCTTTTTCTGCGGAATAAACAGTTTCAAATAGTGGCTTAACATTTCTATTATAAAATTCAGATCCTTTATTAACGAATAGCTTCTTTGGTTTTCTATTACTTTCTTTAAAGATTTCTTCAAACGCATATTTAACTAACAGACCACTTTTGTTTTTTAAAGGCTTTGCCCAAGCGTATCGTGTATATGAATCTATAACGGTCAACCCTCTTTCATTCGGCATATTGATTAGATCAGCACTCCAAATATCATCTTTAATAAATGCTTTTACTTTCAATAGATATTTTGGTTTTCTATATTCTTTATGAATTTCGGAGGCATAAGTTTCACTATTCTCTAAACCCTGGCCGAACAATATTTTAGTTTGTAAAGCTTTTTTAACAAACATTCTTTCAATTCTTTCTCTAAATGTAGGATTATCTAATTCTTGAATCATTTTCTTATCTGCTTCATGACGAAATTTTAGGTCATGATTTCGATAAGCTAAATCATGTCTATAAGCATCTGCATCTACTCTGTTTATTGGTTTACTATTTTCTCTAGGTGTATTATCATCGTTTAATCTTAAATCTAATCTTGTACCGGGACCAGTAAAATTATGACCAGGTAAATGTTTTTCTTTCGAAAATTTACTCCAAATGAATCAAGGAAACTTTTTTAATGCTTTCTGTATGTCACCTCCTTTATAACGGTGATCATATGGATAATTTAATAAATCTAGATTCGAAATTTTTAATTTAATTAAATTTTTGGGATTTATGCAATTTGTAGAATTTGTAGAATACATTTTAAAGATAAAAAAATATTCTAACTAATCATACTAGGGCTTAGATATATTCCAGAACCATCTTTAGTTTCTTTTATTTGTATCAAGTCATCAACATTGTGGATAATATTTTTAAGAACTCGTTTTCCTTCATCAACTAAATTTAATTTACTAATAAAATTATCTACTATTCCTTGCCCCCTAGCAACTTTCTCTAACTCTCTATTATGACGTTTTTGTTCTTCTAATGCTGCCTTCTCTGATTTATTTTTATTTACTGCTTGAACAGTACCAGCTGTCCCACCTGCTCCACTTCCTGCTGCTGCTATGCCACCTATTATTAGAGGAATTAATGGGAGAATTCCACCATTCTTTTCTTCTTGTAATTTAATATTCTCTATCATTGGTTTACTTATGTAATATTTCTTTTTGTTAATCGTAATAGTTTTAGGTGTATTTTGCCAACAATTTTACGCAGTTTTAATTCAACAGTTTTATTGTTATTATTATTATTTTTCGTTTGCGACATTTTTAATAAAAAATTTTAAGTTAAGAACAAATTTTAAGTTACCAAAAATTTTAATTGACCTATAGAACTTTTTTCAGAGGCTTTAGTCGATCAGACGAAAGGTCCTCAGGCTACTAACCTATCCTAACCATCTTTCCATCAAGAATTTCAATAGAATATTTCACATCTTCTAGCAGTAAACCATAAACCATTAATGAAGTTGTGGAATCTTTCTTTTCAATATTAATTGTTATATCACATCAATTTTTAATAATATCTTCAGATTGTGCACTTAAATCGAAACAGAAAACAGGATATAAATGTCTCCAATCTCTCGGAGTTAATTGTGGTTCAACCCCAAATTCTATACAAAGATTTCTATAAGCATCATATCCTTCCATAAATTGATTATTGGTATCATCAAATCTTGATGGATCAATAGGATAACGTGTTTGATTTCAAGAAATTTGTAAACTTCAAATTGTATTAATATGAAAAAGATAGTTGTTCTTATCAAAACTTGGAGAATCATTTCTTTGAAAAGTTAGCAATAAATATCTTGGAGTATTCGAAGTTCTAGTAAAATGCCAGTTAAATCTTTGTTCAGAAAAAGTTACAGAACTAGCAGTACGCTTTAGAAAATTTACTGGAAATGGTTTGTTAGTGTTTAATCTTTTTGCAATAGTTGATTCAACCTCGAAACTAGGAGTCATATGCTTTATCCACCACTCAAGTCTATCAATTTTTAAATATGCTTTTTTTCCAGTCTTACCATAAAAGATTAATTCATTATGTGCTGTGCGATGAATTATCAATTTAAATTTTAATTGATATGATATTTTGTCATAATCTAAATATCCGAATAATGGAGACAATGACCAATTTACTGTCTGTTTACTTTTCTTGTTAAAATCACGTCTTTCTTTATATGCACAATTGTTTGTTTTATTTAAATGATTTGCAATATTTTCTACATCTTTCGCAATTCCTGCTCCATCTGTTCCAGCGTGAGTGAAATCATCAACAATTATACCATCATTATTATCTGGAAATCAACCTTCGATTTCACACTTTCTATTATTTTCACCAATTGTTACAAATCTAAGCATTGTATCAATTACGCCTGGAGAATCACTTATTGTTTCTATATTTTGAGTTGCAACATCTAAACCCATTTGTGTAAATAATCTTGGAAAGAAATTATTCTCTAATGCAATATTATCGGTATCTGGTAATGGTGTTGTAAAATTGGCATCACTATATAAAGAATATTCACAGTGCAAAAAGGGATCAGGTAAATATAAATAGCTTTGTTGATTATCAACTTCAAAGATTAAATCTCCTCCAGTATTTACTCTACTAGAAGATCCGGGATTCATAGCAATTCTTATATAGTCATTCTTTTTTTGATTATAACTGACGAACGGAGGATCATCTAATCTAAATTTACTTTCAATCAGGGAAGACATTTTTATAAAAAATAATTTGACTTTTTTGTTTTTTCTAAAAGTAATTTTCTTAGGATTCCTTTTTAGAATATATTTTAGAATTTTGCTAAAACCATTACCTCTTATTTCTTCAATTGATTTCTCCTCATGTTTACTATCAGCTGCTATGTTAGCAATTTTGTTTTTTGCTTCCTCTGAGAGTTTTTTAATTTTTTTTAGTTCTTCAGAATCATTCTTAAGTTTACGAATAGTTTCTAGTTGTTTTAATTGGTTTTGAGACTTAACAGCATTTCATATTGCACTAGCTGTACTACCTATAGCAGCTGCTCCTTTTGCAGCAGATGTAATTAAATCTTTATTATTTTTGATAACATCAACGATACTTCCTATATCATCACTGATGCCAGAAAATATACCAGCTCCTTCTTTTTGAATAGTTTCTACAATGTTATAATGGTAAACAGATTTCATAGATGGTTCATGGGCAATATTTTTATTTGAAGCAAAATTTTTAAGATTGTGTTTATAAATTATAGGCATTTTTTAGGATTAAATTTGACTTTAGGGGGAAATCATTTACGTTGATGATTAAGATTTACGTGTGTGAATGGACAACAACCGCGTGATAACTTTATTAATTTTCTGTTGCACTTTTCTATTGCGTCAAGCAGCGTGTGATGTACGTTAATTTCTTTTCTATTAACTTGCATTTTCTCCTGATTCATCTTCAACGCCGTTTTAAGTGCATTCAATTGAACTTTAAGAACATCTAACTGATTTTTAACAGCATCTAATTGTTCTTTATTTCCTTTATAATTTTTCTTTAATTCATTTTCTAAATTGATTTTAAGAGTTTTCATATTATCAACTTTTTGATTTAGTGAGTTTACTTCATTAATTATTCTATTCATCTTTTTCATTTGTTCAGTAATTTTAGAACTTAATTCATCAACACTTTTTTGGAACGTAGCTTGTAACTTATTTAAATTTTGAAAAATTTTTTTAAGAAGTCTTTCTAATTCATTTTCTAATTGTTCTTTCAATAGTTGTATCTGATGTTTATTTTTAATGACTGCAGATTCTAACTTTATTAAAAGTAATATTAAAATTTTTAATTGTTCTGAATATTTTTTAAAAAGTTTTGCTATATTTACTTCTAGCTCTCTATCCTTTTTATCAAGTTTTAATAATTTTTCGTTTAATGATTTGTCATTAATTTTAAGCAACTTTAATTCATTCATCAGTGGAACCAAAACATCATTTATATATTTTCCTTTTAAGTCATTAATTTGCGTATCAACATATTGTTTATTCGTTAATTCTGTATTTTGTTGCGGGAGAATAGAAAGATGTAATGGGCCAGATAAAACGTCTCCAGTTTTCATGATATAATTTTCTATTTCTATTTCAGATTCATGATTATTCGGGATACATGCACCTCCACCAACATTTGGTAACATCATTTTTTAAACAGTAAAAAAATAATTTTTTCTGATAAAAATAAAAAAATGGAAATGAGTCAAATGTGCCAAATTATGAATCCTAAGTCAGAGCTCTATGATAGTAAATATCAGTGTACGGATTGTTTAAAAACAAAAAAAATGTGTTTAGGTTGTCAAAAAATTATATTGGAGAAAAAAATGGAAAAAGGAAATTTAGAAAAATTATATTCGCCCGTATCATCCTGTTCTTCTTATTCGACGATATCATCGAGATTTGAAAATAAATGTTTTGATAATAATAGTAATAATCCATGTATAGATATTAATCTTTTTTTTGAATTACAAGCTAAAATATTTAAAGAACAAACTAAAGGTTAACCTAAAGGTTTTTGGAAACAAATTATTGTATATTTCCAGGTGAACCATTTATTAAATTTATGGATATTGTAAGTAAATATAATGATGTTGCATATGTAGAACTGAATAAAGAAAATATGGTTATCATAGGGTATAATAGTGTATATGGGTTAATTAGAGCGGTTTTACCAATTAGTAATATTGATTGGATTGAAACTAAAACTATCAATCATATCAACATTAGAGAATTAGTAAAAAACTTAAAATCTTTCTCAAAATCTAAAATTAGATTATTTGTTGATGAATTAAAGCAATATAATATTCATATTGAAAGTAAAAAACATAATAATGAATTATTATGTCAAGTATATTATAGAGATACTGTTTATAAAAGAGAAATGGTAGAAATGTCCCAAAGATAGGATAATGATACATATGTGGGATTCTATTCTAATTTTAACATCAATTTATTAAAATCTTATATAAATGGTTTAGCACAACAAGAAAAAATTTATATGTGGACAACACCTTATACTATTAACAATAACCATAATCATAATCATAATAATAATAATCCTGTGCATCATATTGAAGAATCTGATAATAATGATGATAATAATGATAATAATAAAGATAATAATGATTCTAATACAGTAAAACAAATAAATAATAAAATTACTAGTAATTATTAAAATTTATATCTCAACATGATATTAATACTACATATAATCAAAATTTATCTAAATTTCATTTTTTAACAATTGAAAATAATAATAATGGAATAGTTGAAGATACTATTAGACAACTATGTGTTGGGTCTGCAAAATTTAAATTAGGAGTTACATCTAATCAATTTAAAATTTTATCACCTTTAATAAAAACTAAAAATGATTCAGATTATGGTGGTGTTATTAAATTTCCCAATAGAGATCAAAGACCAATATTTTTCTCTATTATATTATTATCAGATAATAAATATAATTTGGAATTAGATATTCCTATCAGAGAATGTCATCCTATACCAAAAAGTGTAATTTATAATGTTGATGAAGAACCAATAGTTAGTGAAAATAAATTCAAATAATCTTTTAATAAGACTTTATATGATAAAGAAAATAAAATAACTAAAGAACGTGATATTATACGTGAAATATTTCATTATCTTCCTAATTATTATTCTAGTCATGAAATTAATGTTACAAAAGAAATGTATGCTGACCGTGATAAAGAAATATATTATTTTATTTCACATTATGATAAAACGGTAATTCATTGTATACATTTAAATGTCGGAGAATATAAAAATACTATCCCTTATTTGAAAGAAATTAATAATATTAAAAAATTTGATATTGAAGTTTTAGAAATTATAAAAAAACAATTAGAGACAAAATATTCTATAAATAAATTTTTAGATGTAATAAAGTTTTAGATGTAATAAAATTTTGATATGTAATGAAATTTTTAGATGCAATAAATTTTTAGATGTAATAAAAAATTATTATTCCCACGTGTCATCATTTGATATTAAAATGTCTATATCTAAAATTAAAACACAAATTTTTTCTTTAAAAAACAAATAATGGAAAATACCAAGTTTTATTGTGCCTTATGTAAAAGACAGTTACAAACAAAAAGAAGTTATCAATCTCATTTAAAAAGTATAATGCATTTACAAAATGAAGATCGAGCTTATGAGGGAAATATATCAAAATTAAATAATTACAAAAACTATCTAGATACATTACCTACTGATATAAAAGTTAAAAAAATATTTGATGATTATTCACATTCGGAATATAAAAAAGTTTTTAATAGTGAAGATTTTTTTGGTGAAATCGAAGGATCTAGTACTTCGCCCGAAACAGATAAAAGATATTTATTCAATGAAACTGACGAAACTGAGAAAACCGACGAAGCTGTAACAGATACAAAATATTTATTTGATGAGTCTGTTGAACATAATGAAGCCGATGAAACCTTTTATGATGTACTCATATTAACAAACTTCTATAATATATTTAAGAAATCTTTTAAATGTTATATGAATGTAGAAGTACTCTATACAAAAACTGGATCCGATGGAATGACTGAAGAAATAATACAAGGGCATTTTACACAGACACAAGAAATTCATAATGTAAATGATATACAACCCATATTTGAAACAATGATAAATATATTGAAAGATGCTTTAGCTGAAGTTCAGTTTGCGTGAATCTGGTTGGAGATTTATTGCAATACTATCTAAGAAAATAACAATTGACAAATATGAAAATAATACTGATGGTAGTTACATACCCCTTCCTTTCAGTTCTCCACAAATTATCAACATACAGAATGAAGATGAATATTGTTTTCTGTGGAGTGTTATAGCACATTTACATCGTGCAATATATCACAAAGAAAGACTAAGTCATTATAATAAAGAAGAATATATAAATGAACTTGATCTTTCTGATGACTTAGATGAAGGTCCGTATAATTATAATAAATTAATGAAGTTTCATAAAAAGAATAAAAATCTAATAGAAGTAAATGTTTTTGAATTAAATGTGAAGTATATTTCTATTGGTGATGTTGCTCCCCTATATCCCGGAGATATTGAAGTTAATAACATTGTTTATAACAACTTTAAAGAATTTTATTTGAAAAACAAAAATTTATGCCAAACAGAAATAGTATACAATGAAAGAGGAAATTACATGCATCATAATATTATTTACAAAGGAATTGTAATATGTACTGAAAAATATGAAATTATAAAAACATTATCACCAATAATGATTAATCACAATAATTGTAAAGGACATGGATTTCCCTATGAGTATGAAACAGAATATTCATCTCTATCATCAGAATATAGACATAAATTAGAGATGTTACCGCAACTATATAAAAAACAATATCAACAAGAATATCAACAAGAGTTACAAATGTTACATAATCAATATCAACAAGAAGAAACTATATTATTTCACAAATATATTGAAGACGAAAGGAATCTTGAAGATGAAGAATATTTTAAATTATTATACATAATCAACCAACAATACTCAATTCAATGAACTAGAATGTCATCCAAAAAATCTGCAACAATATAAAAAATATTGTCACCAAAAAAATCTAAAAGAATATATTAAGAGTAAAAATATATTAAGTAAGGAATATCGCGAACAATATGAATAACAATGTCGAAAACATTACGAAGAACAATTTCAAAAAATATATCAAGAACAATATCAAGAACAGCTAGGAATATTACAACAGGAATATCAACAAAAGTTAAAAATGTTAAAGCATCAGTTAATGCAACCAGCACAAGCGAATATACTATATTATCAAGGTCATTACATATTGTGTAAAGATATTTCTATATTTACAAAAACTTCAGATAATGCTAATTTTCCTTGTCTCCAATGTATGACGAGCTTTAGAACTAAAGAAGAAATGAATAGACATTTGGAGAATTGTCAACAAAATGAAGCGGTTAATAATACTTTTACTACAGAAGATTATTTAGTATATAATAAATGGTATTACAAAAATAAAGTACCCTTTATTATATATTGTGATTTTGAAGCATATAATGTTAACATGACACAAAGTTCTGGTAAGCATTTGCTTGAACAAAACCATTATGTTGGGGAATGTACATTCATTCAAATTATCCTGAATTATTTAAATCAGAATATTATCAATACTATGGTGAAGATAGTTCAGAAATGTTTACAAAGAATATAGAAGAATTACAAAAATATTTTTCACAATTGATTAAAACAAATAAACCATTGCTTCCATTAACGTATGACCAATTAGTAGAAATTTGATAATGAAAAAAATTGTTATTACTGTGGAAAAGAATATACAACTTATAAAGTAAAAGATCATGATCATCTAAATGGATTATATAGAGGTGAAGCACATAATTCTTGTAATCTTAATGCTAATAAATTTAGATATAACTTTGTACCTGTATATTTCTACAATGGCTCTAAATATGATTTCCATTTAATAATAAAAGATCTATTCTCATCTGAAAAATTACAACAACTAAGAACAAACGTACTATGTCAAACAGAAGAAGAATATTTTTCAATGCAATTTGGTGTATTAGAATATTAGATGCATTTAGATTTTTTAATCCTTATTCATTAGAGTTCATGGGAAACACTTTGAAACCTGAACAATGTAAAATATTAAATAAATATAATTTAAAACCTTTAAAAGGTATTTTTCCCTACGAATATTTAACTGGAGATATAGATAGAATAAATGAAATAATGCAAGAACATCAACTTTCTTCACGCGATAGACTTAAATCAACATTAAAACAATCACAACTATCTGAAGAAGATTATGCAGAAGCTGAAAAAAATTGGAAAGAGTTAAATTGTAGAACAATGTATGATTATACAATGAAATATCTTCAGATAGATGTATTAATCCTTGCTGATCTTTTTGAAAACTTTCGTGACATGTGTTTAGAATATTATGGAATAGATCCATGTTATTGTTATTCTACACCAGGTTTAACATGGTTAGCAGGATTAAAACATACTGGTGTTAAACTTAAATATTATAAAGAAAGTTCTTATGATAAATTATTATTTTTGGAATCTGGAATTAGAGGTGGTGTTTAATCTGTCCTAGGTAATAGATATGTTAAATGTTGTAATAAGAAAGTAAATCCTGATGATTACGATTATTTAAAAATTTTAAATCCAGAAGAGAAAGATCGATTTATAAAATTGTTTAATCAAAAATAGAAGGACGTATATCAAATGAAGAGAGTCAAGCAGCAGTTGATGTTACATTATGATTTTAGTAGCTTATATTTTTCTTGCATGATACAAGAATTACCAACAGGTGAAATGGAATGGAGCACCATTCTTGAATACGAACCTACATTAGATGGGGAAAATAATTATGGTAATATATATGAAGTTGATTTAGCAGACCCTGATTATATAAAAGGCGCAACAAAATATTATCCTTTCTGTCCCGAAAACAAAATTCCCAATAAAGAAGATTTTTCAGATTATCAAAAATCTTTAAGTCCTAAGAAATACAGGCCAACAAAAAAACTTATGTTAACACAAAGTAATAAAGGAAAGTATGTTGTTGAAGGAAGAATGCTAGATTGGTATTTAGATCATGGAATGATTCTTTTTAAAATTCACCGGAAACTAGTGTATAGAAAATCTAGGTGGTTAAAAGATTATGTAGAGTTCAATATTGAAAAACGTAAAATAGCTAAAAGAAATAAAGATGATTTTGGAAACGTGTTCTTCAAATTAATGAATAATGCATTTTATGGTAAGACTTTAGAAAATGTGCGTAATAGACAAAATATTGAAATAGTTTATGATAGAGCTAGGTTTCAAAATTTAACAAGGAAACCTACATATAAAAGAACTACTAGATTTAGTGATGAACTATGTGCAGTGCATCTAAGACGAAGCATTATAAAACATGATAAGTTTAATTTTATAGGATTCACTATATTAGAATTAGCTTAACTATTTATGCATACATTTATATATGATTATTTAGCACCTGCTTATGGCGAAAACTATAAATTACACTTTACAGATACAGATAGCGTTTTCTTAGAATTAACAATACCGTATAATCCTTCTGATTTATGTAAAGTAAATGATGAACTAGAAGGAAATGAAGCGTACATAAATGAAGCTGTATTTTTAAAAGCGAAATGTTATTGTTTTAATACAAAGTCTAACACAAATTCTAACACAAATTCAAAAACATCTAAAACATTAAAAGGAATTTCAAAGGCATCAGTAGCTAACCAAATAACATTTCAAGATTATAAGAATGCATTATTTAATAATGAAATAAAAACAGCATGTAATTATAGACTTAATTCAAAGAAACATAAAATGTATTTAAAAGAGGAACATGAATTAGCACTAGATCCATTTGATGATAAAAGAAAAATTTTACTTGATGTAATAACTACTTTACCTTTTAAATTTTCTAATTTTTAAATTTCTAAAGATTAAGAAAAGAATAAATTATTCGATCACTCCGAGAAAATATTTTCTATCGACTTTCAGTCGGGGCGAAGCTTAGTCAGAGAACAATTGTTCGATAACTCTATCATGTATTTTTTTATCAATATTAATTGTAATGAAGCCATAATTTTCTGACCAAGCATTATTACACGAATGCTTAAATTCATCTTTATCTCTTATACATAAATCTCTTAACAAATCACATAAATTTCTTGCATTTATTTCAAACAGTATAAATATATTTGCATTCTTTCTAATAACACTTCCATCCAATGAATACATACTTTGTGTTAAATAAAAAACACTACAGTTGTTAAGTCTACCTCCTGTAAAATAATTTCTCTGAACTGACTGATTTCTATCATTAACACAATCATCAAAAATTACACAATGTTTCATTCTTTTATCTAATTTACAAGGATCTTTTATATTATCAATGTCATCTATTAATTGTATCGTTATGTGGTTATTTTTATTAGATTGTACTAATTGTTTATTTTTCGCTGCTTCTTCACACCACGAACTTATTTCCTCTTCATATTCAGATTTTTCATATTCTTTGAATAATGAAGCAATTGCTATTTTTTAAGATTATTTTCAAATCCATATTTTAAAAATTGATAAGCAGGTTGTTCTGCTGCTGTTGTATAAATTATAAGGTTGCTATAATCTAAAAAGTTTGGAGTAGTTAGAATTTTAAATAATAGACATGTTTTAACACATCCTGATCTTCCACAAATAACTGATAAAGCTTTATTAGATAGATTACGGGGATGATTGAAATTAAGTTTTTTATTCAATGCTAGGTTTGTAGAAATTTCTTCACTCATTTTTAATAAAATAATTTTTATTTTTTAAGAAGAAGAAAATTAAACTTCTCTAACCAAAAGATCTATCATAATCTCTTCACCTCTAAAATTTATTTCTTGTCCTTTCTCATCCGTTATTCTAATGTTAATACTGTTAATAGTTTTTCTTGTAATAGGGAAATATATTAATGTTTGCGGAATTACATTTAATCTATAACCAATGGGTATAGTAAAAGCTGGAAAACTGAATATTAAATTTGACAATTTACCATTAATATATCCTCCTTCAATTATGTCACAATGTACAACAATTGAATTTATTTCAGTTATTTTAGGAATCTTCTCACCTAAATGATTACCTTGACTATAGGTTTGTTTATTAAATCCTAATAGTTTTGACAATGATCTATCATGATTAAAATCAACTTGATGATTTTCGTCTAAAGTAAGAGAAAATTTATCAACTGCTGTTCAACTGCGAAATGTAATTGTTTCTTATCTTTAAATGATATACCTAAATGTCTCTTAATTTCATTTGATATTGATTCAACTTCGTAAGAACCAGGAAGAAAAGTTGGTACTTTCCACGTTTTGCCTTTATCAGTAGAATATCCAAATTGATCATTCACATCTTTTATAACTTTTTGAATAGTGTTAAATGTGGAGAAACTAGTTAATGCAATTTGATAATTTTTATTATTTCCAAATGTAAAATGGATTCTAAATTACAAGTACATGTATGTGATGAAGTAGTTGTTATAATTTTTAACGTCGTGCTAAATTTTGATGAACCCAAAATCTCTGTTAGATTTTCTAAATGATTGTTAATTTTTTCTAAATCTACTCAACACATTTTTTAGATAAAAATTTTAAATAAACATTTTTTATTAAATATTTTTTTATAAAAATTAAAAGCAACATATTTCAGCTATACTTTTATAATCCTCTTCATTTATATTCTTCTTTTCTAATAGTCTTTTTAATATAGCATGAATTTCATTGAAACTAGAATTATGTCCTTTTATTTCAGATATTAAAATATTTAATCTATTTAGTAATTCTTGTGGATCATCTGGTAAAAATATAGTTGTTTCTGTTTTAAAACCTTTTCCTACTTTAGGTGCCGTTGGTAATAAATTTTCTAATTGTTTACAACGTCCAAGAGATTTCACTGCACCAACGCTAACTAACAGAGCTTTATATTTTATAAGATCTTCTACGGCATATTTTTTTAAATCTGCTCCTCTCAAAAGATCAACAAAATTTCTATTTAAACTAATAGGTGATTTATCTGGTGAAAAAATTAAACCCCGTAAAGGTTGTGGAAATATTTTTTTCCGCCAAGATAAAATCTTGCAAATAATTTTTTATCTAAAAAGAAAGTAGAATGTTCAAATAACATAGATTTTGGTAATTTTTTTCTATATTTGCTTCTAACAATCCATAATCATCTAATAATATTTTAAGTACTGGATCTGTTATATTTACTTGGTTATCCTGATTAGCAAGTTCTTTCTCAAGAGATTTAAATGGTTCAATAGTTTTTTCAAAATCAGTTTTTACTTGTTCGGCTTGGCGCATTTTTTCAAACATATCAGATTGAATACCAGCTTTTGTCATTCTATGCTGAGTATGATTTTCTTTCATAATATTTTTTTGCTTTATTAACTCATCTAATTGTTGAATTCTTTTTTTATTATCAGCTTTAATTTTATCCATTTTTAAAATATAATATTTGAATTTTGTGGTAACATTGGAATACAACAAAAACATTTTACTGAACAAATTATTTTTTATTGCTTTGTCGTCTGACATCCTTTCGTCTAAAGTTTTGTTTAATAAAGTTTTTAGTTCTTCTAAAAAAAATTATCATTTTCTTCATTAGAAATTTCACCAACCTGTTTATTCTTGTCATTAACTTGTGTCTGTGATTGAATTGATATTTTACTAGCTTCATTAGCTATTTGATCAAATTTTTCAATCTCATCTAACGTGATAACATTATCATCACATACTCTTTGAAAGTAACAATGCAGTTTATCATAAACTTCTTTAACGTGAGAATATTTATTTTTTAATGATTTTCGTTTCTTAGTAATTAAAGATTTATCTGACATTGTAACAAGTGAAGCTGTAAAAACACCCGTACCTGTTAAAGCTGTAGCAACTACTGGAATTACTAAAACACCCGAAGTTATTATAATTATGAATACCCCTAAACTTAATGTTATAAATATTCCGATTCCTTGTGTTGCATTCTTAACTTTAGACCATCTCTTTCTTAATTTATCATAATGATCTAATCTTAATAATAATGGAGATTCCTTATCTTTCATATACCTAACTCTATCTTTGTGCTTTTCTTTATTCAATTTTTCAATGTCCATTTCACTTGTTTTTAATTGTGATAACGAAGGATATATTCTCGTCGTCGTCGTCCCCGTCGAAGTTTCTTCCATATTTGAAGTTTCTTCCACTTTTGAGGTTTCCATTTTTTAATAAATATTCTGATATTTTTTGGTCTATGTGAAAAGACTACGTAAATTTTTGGACTACGTGAAATTTTGAGACAACTTAAATTTTCGACCACGTGCTATTTTGAGACAACTTAAATTTTCGACTACGTGAAACTTTTAAAACCTCTTTTCAGTATAAGAAAAAATCCCAACGATCTTAAAACTGTTTTTTTTTTATTTTATCCTTAAAATTATTTTTATTTATGAAACTCTTTTTCAGTGTATGAAATATTTCCTATACTCATTCTGGAGGTATCCTATTTTCTTTTTAGTTGTCCTGAATCGGTCATATATTCATTTTTTTGTATTTTTGGGGTACCTTATTTTTTTTTGCTTGTCCTGGACCGGTCATATATTCATTTTTTTCTCTTTAGTTGTCCTGAATCGGTCATATATTCATTTTTTTGCATTTTTGGGTACCTTATTTTTTTCTATTTTTTGTTTGTCCTAGAACGGTCTTATATACATTACTAATACCTTGTGAAATTGGTCTTAGTCGTGTCAACTGAACAGGCTTTTCTTTTGGGATCGGACTTATTGTCAACTTTTCCACTCAGATGGGATGCTTCTTTGATCAATACAAGATTGAAATATGTGAGTTAAAGGAACATTTATTGATGAGGCTAAACGCTTGTATACAAATGCAGAAATATTTGGATCACCAGAGAATTAATTGGTCTTGAAACCCCAAAGCGGTCTCAAAACCAGTGAGTGACTCGGATAAAATAAACCAGTGACATTGCAGTAAAGCGCATCTTTCTTTCAAATTCTTTAGGATTCACTCATAAAAGCTGTTTAGCAGGATTGACGGTCACTTATTCTACATTCATTTAAGCATGCTGATGACCACGACTTCTGTTACTCGGGCTATTGTGTGCCGCGAACCTTCAGGGCACCTGCAGGCCTGGTGATTTTGATGTTCTGATGAGCCACTCGTTCAGTGAATTACTGCACTTGGCAATTGGCGTAGCTTTTTCCAATAGCACCGGCTTTTACCAACTCGGTCGTCGCTTTCCATGGACAGCAACTCGAAATTTGAATTCCACTTTATTCAAGTATTCCATGTATACTGCCCGTCAAAAGTCTTTGCACCCCTCAGAAAAATAGCGTTTTCAATGTTTTCATACTTTATTACGTGTATATAATAGCTTTCAGAGGTAGAAGTCGTGAATGTGGACAGATTTGTCCAACTTTAGTTACTGCAATATGTGTGGATCGCCTATAATTTCTTCACAAAAAATGTAATAAGAGAATAAAAAACTGCGAAATGCTACCAATTTCCATTTTAATAGAAATGAAACGTAACATACAAGCATACTGATACTGAACATATTTACAATTATATATATTTTACACAACAAACTCTGTATAATGTCATCAGTACCTAGTGGCACTGCCTTGAGCTGCGATCACACTGTCGCAGCGTGAACGCATCGAACGAATGATACGACGAATGGAGTTCTGAGGAATACTGCACCATTCATCTTTCAGAGCAGATTTCAGATCAGCAATATTTCGAATTTGTCGCTTTGAGATTCGCCTACCAAGCTCGTCCCACACATGTTCAATAGGATTGAGGTCGGGACTGCGACTCGGCCACTCCATGTGAGTGTAGTCATGATTCTCGAGGTGGAGTGTCTCAAGAAGACGGCAGCGATGGGGTCGAGCATTATCGTCCTGTAGAAGGAACCCTGGACCTATAACACTGAGTCCAAAAGGAGTACCAACGGTGGTCAAAATCTCACGGTACTTTTCACCGTTCACAGAACCGTTTGGCATCACAAGATCAGATTTGCCGTTCCAGGCGATAGCTGCCCAGACCATTACTGAACCACCACCAAAACCTCGCCGATCTTGGGTCTGTACTGCAGCGAAGTTTGCGTACCGAGTATTTCTCTTTCTCCAAACCCTCAAGCGACCATCAGTACGACGGAGACAGAAAACACTTTCATCAGTGAAAATTACTTGACGCCATTCTTGAAGTGCCGACCATGAGCGATGCTGTCGTGCCCATTGCAAACGTGCAAGCTTATGACTATCGCTAAGTGGAAGAAATCTGAAAGGACGAAAGCTGTGAAGACAAGCATCATGTAGGCGTCTACTTATTGATGACTGGGACACTCGAACATTCCTCTCACGAAGAAGTCTCTGTAATTCTGGAATGCTTACAAACGGATTTGCTTCAGCTGTGGAAGTAATGAAAGAACAGGAGTCTTCAGCAAGAACTGAAGGTCTGCCGGATCTGTTTCTGTCTTTCACTGAATGTGTCTCCCTATACCGTTTAATTTGATACCTAACGGTTGATTTTGGAACATTCAAATGACTGGCGATTCGATTGTAAGACCACTTAGCATCAATACTGAGTGTGACAATACGCCACCGCTTTTCTTCGCTCAATTCACGCGTCGCCATGATTGCTGACTACGTTTGTTGACGCTTGTCCGCACTTTTATTCTTACGACCGCTTGTCACTGAATGGTGTTCACAGCTAATTAACTCCGTGTCATGACCCAAATTGTTTTTATCTAAGTGAAGCATTATAAGACATTAAACTAGAGACATTCGCTAAGAATAAACTGCCACTTAATTGGCTTGAAACTTCAAAAAATCTTAGGGGTGCAAAGACTTTTGACAGACAGTATATTTTAGGATCTGCGAGGCATTGATGGCGGATGACTTTGATGAACGACACATTTTGATCAGTTATCAAATAAAGAAGTCATTGTTTCAAATGTTCCTGTCCGAGGCGACGAACGGGGTGGAAAACATGGTTTGTCTTGAATCGGGACACTTTGCAATACTTACAAAAGAAGCAGAATCAAAGTGTAGCACCATGGAAGCGAATTTCCCACTCAACCCGTACACATGTATTGTTGGATATGAGTACTAAACACAGCTTGGCAAAATCAAATACTTACAACTCATTTAAATACAAATCAATCCAAAATGATGACAAATAATGCAGAATTCACAATTGAATTAAATTTAAAGTCAACTATTTCAAATGTAAAACCATTTTAATTCAGCATGACGTTTCCGAATGTCTTCAAAATGACTATAGTTGGTCACAAAATCCTTTCTCTTACCATGGAAATGCTTGTAACTGCTCAGTCACTTGAAATATTATATAAAACGAATGTCCCTTACCGACAACTGCGCCTTCTGAAATGATTGTTTGTAAATAGAACTTGAGATTTTCAACTACAGATGAGAATGACCTGTCCTTATTCTTGACTAATCAGGTTCGTATTTGCAATGCACTCTCTTATCTTACATGTTGACATGAAAATGCAGAGAAATTGACATCAGCTGGCGAATTGGTGAACGAAAAGATGACAACAATTGAACAGACGTTATAACATGACTAGATCATTGCAGAAGCTCAGCATTGCTTCATGGAATCCATGTTGAACTTTCTTCAAAGAAAAACATTGGTCATGTCTTGATTCACAAGATCTTCCTAACCTCACTTCAAAGAGCTTTGTGCTGTTTTGTTGATGAATTTGTGACGTCACACAGCAACTTCTTGTCCACTGCTGTGACCACAGAATTTGATTGTTTAAATCCTTCAGTTTTCTAGACATGTAGACCACTTTAAAATGGCATATAATGGAACCTAGTAAGTGGGCAAAAAGGAATTTCTAATACCCTACAGAGATAGGCAAAAAGTCGTGCGTCACTTGCGGATTGTTGATAACAAATTTTAAAAATTCTGATACTACTATGACTTGAGAATACATAGCTTTTGATAATTTCTCGTCTCAAATAACAATTTGCTACTTTAGCCTTGTCTGTTTGAAAGTTGAGGTCTGGAAATTGACGAAGAGCAAAAACTTATTTGAAGCTACAAAATTAAATGCATGTATAATATGAATCAGATGATGAAAATGAAACACTTTGTGACCATTAGAAAGTACGAATAATGACCCCTTCTATCGTGGTAAAATCATTCAGATCTCATAGATATCTCACTGGACTACAAGCCTTATCATCTGTGCTTGTTTAACAAAATAGTTAACCGGATAAAATGTGAACTGTATGTAGGAATAATAAAGTCTATTCAAAAAGCTTTTATGGTTCTGATTACTTTCACGAACAAGAGACTTTGTGAAATAAATGACATCAAATTTTTATAGGACATCAGCCGAGACCGCACTCTTGAAATATTTTATTTGGCTATCGATTAGAAATGCAGAGTTCTTTGTAAGAGACATGCATAGGTGCATATTGCAGTCAACAGGAAACACATGTATTCCCAGGACTTTCATTGCTAGACCATATTTTTCTTGACATGTGGCATACGCTAGCAAAATCGTTTTGATAAGTTGCATCGAATGGCATTGATCAACTTATTTTTCGTGTTTCAGAAATAGTCATGACCGGAGAACAAAATCTTCATCGCTAGAAGAAGCTCCAGACGTTTCCGTGTACTAGTGAGCCCATCTTGGGTCGCGACTCCGACATTTGGAAGCACATTGGATGGATTTTTCATGATCTTTTGTGAGGTTTAACCCTTTCGCTGCTGAGGCAAATTTCGTCTCATTCCCTCAGGTGCGGATGGTTAACTTACCATTTATAAAATCACTCATCTTATCACCTAAAACCCATGTTCGATTGCAAATGACACATGTTCAACTTGTTTCTCTTCATTGCTTCCTCAACTCCTGTATGCGCCCCACCGCGATCGCTGATGTTTTTTCTAATATCTGACATTCTCATTATCTCATTCTCTTGATAAGGTGTCACAAACAATTTTGAAGCCCCTCTTGCAGAAATCGTCTTCGCTACAACGTTTTCGCTCCTTATCAAATTGACGGTTGTTTTGTTCATTGGTTGAAAACTCAGGTCTATGTGATCATAAGGAAGCGATAATTTTTCCATTGGCCTCAAGATTATTTGACCAACACAATAATCAGTCGATCCACAGATGATTTATCAGGCTGAGAAGGAATAGTTTACTAGTATTATTATTATCCTTTAAGGTATTTATTAGTTATTTATTATCCTTAATAATTTTCTTTTACTTCGTCCTATATATGAACTGTCTCCTTTTTATCTTGTTTGTATGAATCCCCCCTACCCCATTCATATGGGAGAAAGGGGTTGTTAAAATAAAAATAAAAAATAAACTTCTTCCACCACTGCTAATCAATGACATGAATGGAAGCCGAGAATTAGTACCAATTGATTGAACTGGAAAACTGTAGAGATTTGCAGTGATAATGTCAGTTCATTTTTATGGGTTCATATTATTAATTTTCCTGGATACACCTACATGTATATACTCACAATTCACATTGCATTGCATTTTTCCTAATGAAGTAATGCTATGCTCTGTGTTACCATGTCTCTTGCATCCAGTCAAGTGAATTTTTCCATATTGTCGAAATGCAGCCCATCCTTTGTCGCATTATTTTATATGTTGATTTTTCACTTCCCTTTTCCTATACCTGCTTGCTGCATATTGAGATGTTTTTGTACAAGATTTTTACATTTCTATACTTTTTGAAAGCTGTTGTGCCTGTCAATATGAATTTTGAATCTGTGGTCAGTCTCTCTGGGATGATCAGTGCATTTTTGACCGAAGTGAATTACAACAATTTGAGTTCAATATCAAAATTCTTCACTCTTTCCGCCACTCACGAAGTTGAAATTCATTATCCATTTGAGCCATACTGTAGCCTATTAAATTATGTCACTCATCAATAAAATGATGATAAGAAGTGCAGTAATAGCAATTTAAAGTCAGGACGTATAAGCTCTGGTGCGTAAATGATGGATGACCAATGCATGATCAAAAATAGAATTTCATCATCGATTATTTACATGACATTTTATTCATCCTTGGTCCGATAACCCAATTAAATGTGTGAAGGGACAAAACTGCCTCAGCAGTGATGGGGCTAATGCGTCGGCAGTCTCAAGAGCAGTTATGATAAGTAAAGCAAAGTACCTGTAATTTCGATAACATGTTATTCGTTTATTGATTGAGTTGCATGTTTATATCATAGCACTTATATTTTCTGAAAAAATACTTAATTTTTCGAAATTTTTCCAAATTTTTGCGATAGAGAAAATATATCATACATTTTTACAGTAAATCCTATAGGAATATTGAAACCTATATATAAGGTTTTATATACCAGTATATCCTATAGGTTGATAAAACGCATACACTGTAAACCGTAGACCGACAATTATCCTACAAAATCACTGACAAAATCAACCGACGATTGTCACCTCCAATATCCTGCGATATCCGACGAATTTGTAGGTTCTCCACCAACATCGAAACAGATGCTATCTATGTAAATTTACTAAAAAAACCTGTTGAATATTGACTGATTTTTTCGATTAGTGATTGCTTGACGTTTGGACAAAGTGTATTATTGTGTGGCAAAACCATGATTTATTTTGATATAATTTAATTAATTACCTACATTTTTTGAAATTTAAGCAATAATTTATTGCTATCCATTTTGTCGCTTTTTGTCAAATATTGTAGGTGTTCAGTTGCAATCACCCTACAAGAACTAACAATGACCGACAAAATAGATTTTGTAGGATAAATGTCTGTCAATTGTCAGTCAACGGTTTACAGTGTAGGCATACTATGCTTATAGCCTTAATTTAACTCTATTCAGACTCAATATCTACGGTCTCTCGTTGACAGGAAACTGTGTAATTATGGAATGTGGAATTGGTAGCTATGGGACAAGGGATGAGCCCCTGAAAAATCTAATTCTCGCCTAGCGCCCATAGTTGATACGAGGAAGGAAGTGTGGGGCATCATTTTTTCGCAAGAAGAAAGAATTCAGAATGTCAGTTTGAAGCTTGAATTATTTAAATCTTATATTTGCTGGTGCCATAAAAAATGGATTATATGAATTTAGAGAAGCGGAAACACATTTATAATTGTTTGTTATGTATGCTCAAATAATTTATAGGAAGTGTATAAGAAGACAACGGATGTGCATGTGTATACGACAGGTCCTATTTTTCAGGCTATGGTACATATTAAACATTACACGACCCGATGGAAGTAGATGTATGCCCATCACGAAGTGATGAAATGATCATTTAGCTATTAACCTTTGTGCTATCAGCTTGGAGGACATGCCAAATGAAAATTGGTTTGCAGTGCAGCATAAGAAATTAATCGCAATTGATTAAGTAATTGCATGAAGAAGCAACAAACATATGGATTGATGATTCAAATGTATTTTTCATTGATTCATAAAGTTCTTTTTCTTACGAGACGAGATTGCTTATCTTCATTTAGAGATTCAGAATTAGTCAATCAGACACCGATGGCAAAGCGAAACACACTAAATCAACTTGCTAAACATGAATGCCTCGTTGCACGCACGTTTGCATATCCATGATAATCAGCGATAATCACGTGATGTGCAATAGGAGAGACTCCAATTTTTGTCAGATAATTGCTAGACCACTACTGTACCACAACACATCGAATTTTAGAACATAGATATGTTATTTCATCTTTTCTCATGAAAGTTTAAATAATTTTCAGTCACACCTTATAATATCTGTTAAATCGATAATATTTAAGATGATTAACGATCAAAACATACATGTATTTTAGGGAAATTTTAAATTATATCACTAAGCTGGAAACAATTGGAAATAAACATGCGCATTTCTTTTCTTATGAAGACAGAAATATAATGTAATGAATTATTATCAAGTTCGCAGAACATTTCGACTCATTCCAATACCGACGATTTTCAAGTTTGCATACATGAAAATCGCAAAAAGGTAGCTGGTTTTCTAATAACTCTGCTGATTGCTGACTTCATTTCTTTATCTTTCTTAACTGCTTCTGCACCATCAAATAAAGCAGATCGTTATCTATCGCAGCAATATATTAAGCTTTTGATGCTGTTAGATAGTCAGGAGCGAGCTTAGAAAAAGACAATCCGTGTTCATTAATTAGGACCCACTAGACAGGGAGGCAGATATTTTTGAAAATTCGAGTGACTGAGAGAAAATTTCGGGCATGTGCTACAATTGTACCAAAAAGCTCAACCTATTGCTAGAACCTATAAAAATCGCTGTATTATACATGTAAGATAAATAAGATGGTGAATAATGAATGCACATTCGGCAACACTTTGATGGAAAATGCATATATATCAGTAGGCTGCATTAGTGAACCTTCTGTGGAATCAAACTTTGATGCAAAAGTACATGTATTTCAGGGACGTCGCCAAGATGTTTCGAAGAGAGGGCGGTCTTGGTGGTGAGGCTACATGTACACAGACCATGAGTCATGACAAATGAACAATTTCCGTCATTTTCTTCCTGAGGTTTCTTACATCCAGACAAGCATTTGCAGAGACCGTTTCATTCTCCTGCTTCGTCGCACCTTTGCCCTAATGTCCTTTTATCACGCTTGCTTTGTAGACGGTCATCAGACGCTTGAGGTTTGTGATTCCGTGCCAAAAATGTGAGAGTTTGACATTCACAGTTGTATTCCGATACTCCAATATAATTGGATGTCAAAGCTCTTATCTCGAAACTTGTCGTCATTCCACGCCTCTAATGAGCTGTACTGTAAGCGGAACCAAAACACATGTTTTTTGATTGAAACTGTCATTATCTGTCGGTGGATTTTGCAGGGAAGCATAAAGCACGGGAGAGAATGAAGTATAAAACTGACTTAGCACAGGAGAGAATGCACCCATGGCTAGTATATTACCATCAGCAGTGAAAGGGTTAAGAACTCATCACCATTGACTTTTTTTCGAAATTACAATAAAAACTGTGGTGCACTTTTTTGTCTATGCCAGCGTTGGTAGAATTTTGTTGGCATGATATCTTTTCTAAACCGTGTGTGGATGTCAGGGATGGTCACTGGAATGGGGCTTGGGATTGGGCTGGGACGAGAACAATCCGAATATACATGTATATAATATATTAATGCACAGATAACAATGCGAATAACTATACGTATACATGAAAAACATTATTTAAGTGTATTTTGACACTTTGAATATTTTGGATCATCGTTTTAGGAAGCTTGTTAATCAAAATTGACAATTAAGCTTATCTAAATAAGAAATTCATCCAAAATGCTGAAGTTTTGAAGACTGCGGGTCAGTCTGTTGCGGTAGGTCGAGCAGAGGTCTCGCTGTTCGATCTAAAGAACATATTCCTAATTGGCTCATCAATGGTGACGGTTCGGCGCCGCAGTGCCTCTGCCATAGCTTCTCATGTCATTGACTGTAAGTGCGATCGTAGATATCTTCGTGACAACTTTTCAATTGTCTTTCACGCTAGAAATGACAGGTTATTGCGCATTTCTGAAGCTTTGTATATTCGGTACTTCAAGCCACATTTGTGCAAGCAACGTGAGCAGCTAATTGGTATTCATCTACCGTGGTGAAGTCATCTCCTTTCTAGCATGCAGTTGTACTTCTCATTTGTCATCACTCATTTGCATTCTTTCTACCGGGTATGTTCTATTGAGAAGACCAGCGAAAGGCCTCCAGAGCAATAAAGATTATGAATTCGGCTGGATGCGCACTGCCATTTGTCTACAAGTTGTAAAATGGACGTAAATGTTTCATGCAAATAATAGTTCAAATACAAACTCAAATACATTATTAGTCTAGATCTGTTAGTGTCAGCAATCAGCAGAAAATGACAGATATCTGACTTATATGCCTATGACAGCGCATTCCAGTAGTATTGAAATGAGTAGTATAGTGTGCATAATTAATTGTCAATATGAAATGTTTGATTTATCTCTCCGTGCTTTGACCAACTCATTCACATAAATAAATGATTAATAATTTCACATCGATGGTTTGGTCTGGTTACTTGTTGTCAGGGGTGATCCTTATTGGGCTCCTGACCCTCACGAGCTGGTGCTTCTGACTGGACAGACACTCCTGTAACTGTCAATGTGTCCCTGAGACGCCTGTGTCAGCGCTAGTGAGCACGTCCATGATGATGTAGAGGATTGCTGACAGGTGCAAGCGAGTCGGGGAATGAAGAGCTTTATGGAGACCTTCACATAAGAGCAGCAATGTCCCTTGTCGGCTTAATGCAGTGTCGCTGTGTACCTGCATCCTTTGTAGCACATCAGGGTCTCCAACGGCCGTGCGGGGCTGCTGTTAGTTTGACGCTGGCTGGAGTGGGCCACATTGTTGCTGCTTGGAATGAATCAATTTCAATGAAATTGACTATCTGAGGTGCTCTTGCAACAGCAAGCACAATGAGACTTTCTCCCAATGCAATTGATCTTGCGACAAATGTCATTGACTTATAAAAACACCACGCTTTCGTACAGCGCATGCCTGGTCTCAAAAGATCGATTATATTCGTGTGCTACACGCAGGCATCATTCTTATGCTTAAAATCAGCTTTCCCAATGTTTTAATTTCGATCTAAACAAGCTCAGCCGTCATAGAAGTGATCCACTGCACCCTTCCTCATGTCTCAGACGATTACAGAAAAGCTCTGACTGATGGATTTGTAACTTTGTCAACATGAGCTCTGTAGAGTAAGTAGAGAGAATAGTGACTTAGACATTACTTCGATCAAATCGCTGCAGCAAAACGACAGACATCAAGAGGCGTGGAACTAAGCGAGGAACACTTCCGAGCTTGCAATTTTCTCTAATTTCAACATTGCTGCAAGCTGGTAGAAGTTTCTAATCAATTTACTCGACAAATCGTGCAGTTTTCATGTCGGACGGTTACAGAGATGGACAAACGATTGCAGAGGGAATATTGCCGTTCGAATACGTCCGTCCATAAGTGGCAAGCAAGAAGACTGAAATAAGATAGTAACCAATGTAATGTACTTATTAAGTAGAGCATCTTCACTGTTGCATAAAACAATTCCAATGCGAGATCCTGACACGCCCAACAGTTCAAATAATGAGAAGTAGATGCATATGATGGTCTATGCAGTTTATGATGGTACATAGCTTTTATTACACTATCTTAGACAATAAAGTCCCGAAATTGAATGGTCGGATGAGGAAGAAAAAATGCTTCGGGTCAGTCCACATCACCATTTTGATGGACTGCAAAGTGAAATATCTGTGCTGTTGCTGTGCAATGTTTAAACCTCCAAACTCCAATACCAAAAGACACACTAATCATTACTGCTGCTATTCCGATGACGATTGGCATAATATGCGTTGCAGATCTTTCGATCTGGAGGAATATGCTAGCGGTATCCTTTCCACGATCATTGACAGCACTGCAATTCCATTCTCCAGCATTAGTGTCCTTTGCATTCAGGATGATCAGTTGATATTGAAATCTTGGTCCTGCTGTCTGGGAGATAAGGAACGACGTGGAGTCAGTTTTGATTCTGACTCCATCCTTCCACCAAGACAGTGCGCCAATGGGATCGCAGAAGACATGGCAGACAAGTGTGACATTGTCTCTAGCCTTTGCGGTGATACTTGAATCGTTGGCTGTGACTTCTGGAGCGCATTGAAAGTCTTCAGGTTTTAAAGTGATGATTGGTTTGTCTTTTAGGCGAAATGGCGAAGCACATATTGCATTATGTCTATAATCTACTTCATTTTCGATTCGCCAAGCAGTAAGCCAACGAATGCGACAGTCACAGTTCCATGGATTGTCAAAGCTGGTAAAACGCTTCAATTTCATGCTGTTCAGATCCTCCTCAATTCCTTCTGGAAGTGTCTTCAGGCTGTTGTTTGAAAGATAAAGCTTTTCTAATTTCTTTAAACCAGAAAATGAATGTTTGTGCAATTTCAAACCTCCAACTGTGTTGCTGAGGCCAAGCACTGAAAGTTTCCTCAAATTCTTCTTGAACCAATGATTCGGAATTGCTCCAGGAGGATTTCCGTCCAGGCGCAACACCAGTAGTATATAGTGTGACATCCGGCGCGACGCTTCGCTTCGCTTGCGCCGGATGTCACACTTTTGCGGGTTTTTTTTCAAAAAATCAAAATTTCAAAAATTTAGGTAGACTTCAAATTTCACGTGGCCGAAGGCCGAAGGGGCGAAAATTTAGGTAGTGACAAATTTTCAAAAAAATCAAAATTTCAAAAATTTAGCCGGTCTCAAAATATTACGTAATCTCAAAATTTGAGAATTACAATTTTCACCCTTAAAATCATGACCGTTCCAGGTAACAGAAAAAATCATAAAAGTTAAGAATCCCAAATTTGAGAATTACAATTTTTACCTTGAAAATCATGACCGTTCCAGGACACCGAAAATCATAAAAGTTGAGAATTTCAAATTCATGAATTTTATCTTTCTTTCATTTTTTCAAAATATATCATGTGACTGAAAATATTTCTTTAAAAATGGAAGAAAAAAAAGTGGATGAAACCGCAAGAATATATCCTTCGTTATCATATGAACGTAGTTCTACTTTAATGGACATTGAAAAAATGAATAAAGAAAAACACAAAGATAGAGTACGTTATATGAAAGATAAGGAATCTCAATTATTATTAAGATTAGAGCATTATAAAAAGTTAAGAAAGAGATGGTGTAAAGTTAAGAATGTAACACAAGGAATTGGCATATTCTTAACAATAAGTTTAGGTGCTTTAACAATTGTTATATCTTCAGGTGTTTTAGTAATTCCAGTAGTTGCTACAGCTTTAACAGGTACGGGTGTTTTTGCAACTTCATTTGTTACAATGTTAGATAAATCCTTAATAACTAAGAAACGAAAATCATTAAAAACTAAGCATTTACATATTAAAGAAGTCTATGATAAACTACATTACTACTTTCAAAGAGTATGCGATGATAATGTTATTACGTTAGATGAGATTGAAAAATTGGATCAAATAGCTAATAAAGCTAATAAAACGCCATTTTATTAAAGTCCGAAAAAGTTGATGATAAGAATAAACAGGATGGCAAAATTTCTAGTGATGGTAAAATTTCTAATGAAGAAAATGACAAAATTTTTTTAGAAGAGCTAAAAACTTTAAGCGAAAATTAAAACAAAACTTTATTAAACAAAACTTAAAACGAGAAAACTTTAAACGAAAAGATGTCAGACAACAAAGCAATAAAAAAATAATTTGTTCAGTAAAATGTTTTTGCCGTATTCCAATGTTACCACAAAATTCAAATATTATATTTTAAAAATGGATAAAATTAGAGCTGATAATTTGAAAAGAATTAAACAATTAGAAGAGTTAATAAAACAAAGAAATATTATGAAAGAAAATCATCTTCAACATAGAATGATAAAAGCTGGTATTCAATCTGATATGTTTGAAAAAATGCAGCAAACTGAGCAAGTAAAAACTGATTTTGAAAAAACTATGAAACCATTTAAAACTCTTGAAAAAGAAAGTACAAATAATGATAAACAAATTGATATAACAGATCCAGAGCACAAAACTATATTAGATGACTATGGATTACTAGAATCAAACATTAATAAGAAATTACCAAAATCTATGCAATTTGAACATTCTATTTCATTTATAGATGGAAAAACAATACCTAGATTTTATCTCGGACAAAAAGAAATATTTCCACAACCTTTTCGAGGTTTAATTTTTTCACCAGATAAATCTCCTTTTAATTTAGATAGAAATTTTGTTGATCTTTTAAGAGGAGCAGATTTAGATAATTATGCTGTAGAAGATCTCATAAAATATAAAGCTATGTTAGATAGAGTTGGTGCAGTAAAATCTCTTAGACGTTATAAACAATTAGAAAATTTATTATCAACGGGAGTTAAAGTAGGAAAAGGTTTATCTGAAAAACAGAAAACAGAAACAACTGTATTCTTACCAGATGATCCACAAGAATTACTAAATAGATTAAATATTTTAATATATGCAATAAAAGGAGGACATAATTCTAATTTCAATGAAATTCATGCTATATTGAAAAGACTGTTAGAAAAGAAGATTCTAAATGAAGAGGATTATAAAAGTATAACGAACCGATGGTTCTAGGGCTTCGCCCGTAGCTGAAATATGTTGTTGTTTTTAATTTTTTATAAAAAAAATATTTCATAAAAAAATAGTTATTCAAAATTTTAACTAAAAATGTGTTCAGTAGATTAAGACAAAATTAATTATCATTTAGAAAATTTGACAGAGATTTTGGGTTCATCAAAATTTAGTACGACGTTAAAAATTATAACAACTACTTCATCACACACTTGTAATTTAGAACCCATTCTACATTTGGAACAAAATAAAAATTATCAAATTGCATTGACTAGTTTCTCTACATTTAACACTATTCAAAATGTTATAAAAGATGTGAATGATCAATTTAGATATTCTACTGATAAAGGCAAAACATGGAAAATATTAACTTTTCTTCCTGGTTCTTACGAAGTTGAATCAATATCAAATGAAATTAAGAGACATTTAGGTATACCATTTAAAGATAAGAAACAATTACATTTTGCAGTTGAACCGGCAGTCAATAAATTTTCTCTTACTTTAGACGAAAATCATCAAGTTGATTTTAATCATGATAGATCATTGTCAAAGCTACTAGGATTCAATAAACAAACCTATAGTCAAGGTTATCATTTAGGTGAGAAGATTCCAAAAATAACTGAAATAAATTCAATTGTTGTACATTATGACATTATTGAAGGAGGATATATAAATGGTAAATTGTCAAATTTAATATCCAGTTTTCCAGCTTTTACTGTACCCATTGGTTATAGATTAAATGTAATTCCGCAAACATTAATATATTTCCCTATTACAAGAAAAACTATTAACAACATTAACATGAGAATCACTGATGAAAAAGGAAAAGAAATAAATTTTGGAGGTGAAGAGATTATGATAGATCTTTTGGTTCGGGAGGTATAAACTCCTACGCGAAGCTAGAGAAGTTTAATTTTCTTCTTCTTCTTTAAAAATAAAAATAAAATAAAAATAAATTTTTTTATTAAAAAATGAGTGAAGTACCCCCATTAAATAAAAAGAAACTGAAATTTAATCATCATCCAAATTTATCTAATAAAGTTTTGTCAGTTATTTGCGGAAGATCAGGATGTGGAAAAACATATCTATTATTTAAAATTTTAACGACTCCAAATTTTTTGGATTATAACAATCTTATAATTTATACAACAACGGCAGAACAACCCGTCTATCAATTTTTAAAATATGGATTTGAAAATAATCTTTAAAAAACAGCAATTGCTTCATTATTCAAAGAATATGAAAAATCTGAAGATGAAGAAGAAATAAGTTCGTGGTGTGAAGAAGCAGCAAAAAATAATCAGTTAGTTGAAACCAATAAAAATAAGCATATAAAGATACAATTAATAGATGATAGTGGTAATATGCAAGATCCTAGTAAACTAGATAAAACAATGAAACATTGTGTAATTTTTGATGATTTTGTTAATGATAGAAATCAGTCAGTTCAGAGAAATTATTTCACAAGAGGTAGACATAATAACTGTAGTGTATTTTATTTAACACAAAGTATGTATTCATTAGACGGAAGTGTTATTAGAAAGAATGCAAATATATTTATACTATTTGAAATAAATGCAAGAAACTTAAGTGATTTGTTAAGAGATTTATGTGTAAGAAATAAAGATGAATTTAAACAATCGTGTAACAATGCTTGGTCAAAAGATTATGGATTTATCACAATTAATATTGATAACAAAATACATGATAGAGTTATCGAACAATTGTTCTCTGACTAGGCTTCGCCTCGAGGGGCTTCGCCCCGACTGAAAGTCTATAGAAAATATTTTCGCGGAGTGATCGAACGGAGTGACCGAATAATTTTTTCTTATAAATTTTTGTTAATAAAAATAAAAAAATATGTTGAATGCTTACAAGATAGAGCATGTACCAGTTTCAAAAGATTATCGTCATCCTACAAATCCTGTAAATTCGAAGAAAGAAGTTAGATTTTATTATCATCATAAATACGTAGCGCTCGTTACAGATTATAAAACAAAACATGGTATTAAACCGTGTGTTAAAACAAAAGACTTTCCACTTTGTTTAAGAAGTTTCCGAGTATTTTTGGCGTATAATAATTTATGGTGGTTGGTTAAGAAAGAACATTTAACAACACATGAATTAGAAACATTACATCAATTACATATTCCTGTATATATGTAAAAACGGAACCGAGGTTCTATGTAAAAATTCATTTTTTCTTTTAAAAAATATGAATCGTGAAATGTCTCTCGGAAAAACGTCTAGGATTGATGAATTAATCAAGAAACAAACTACTGAGTCTGATACGCAAATTAAACATAGTAAACGTATTAAAAAACAGAAACGTACTAGGCGTAGTATTAGACGTAATACTAAAAAACAGAAAAGTGGAACAAAAGAAATATTAGAAACTCCTATTACTGATATCTTTTTTGATGATAGAATTAAGGATGAACTTGGTGATGATTTATGTAATTTATTTAATCCAAATGAAATTAAATATGAAAATTTATCTTTCATTAATGTAGTAAATGATATGCGGAAACTTTTAGCAAATGGTAAAATTATTAATTTACTTGGAAAAGTTGTTAAAGATCAGGAAAATGCAATTCAAAATTTTTACGTAACCTTCTATAATAAAAAATCATTTGAAACATGGTTTTCGAATCTGGATGAGAAATCCGATGCTAACGAATGGATTTTTACAGGTAACATTAAATATGAAGATTTTGGAATGAAGTTAGTACAAAGATCACATAGGGGGGCAGGGATTAATATGAAATATAGAATCAAAGAATATTTCGGTGAATATTGTTATATTCCTTCTGAAGATTTTTGTTTTATTAAATGTTATAATGTTTTACGAGGTTTTAATGAAGAACAAGGAGAAATGATGAAAGAAATGTTTAATAATTTTTTATATAAAGAGAAAGCCACATCTAGAACAGGACTAATGTCAAACTGCAAATTTTCTCAATTCAATAAATATTTTGGAGAATGTGTTCAATATTATAGTCCTGCCAATCGTCATTTAAATCCTAGAGGAATTGAAACGTTTCATAATTATGTTTATTACAATTATTTTCACGCAGGTTCAACAATTGGTCACTATTGTTTAATTAATAAATCTCATAAATTAAAAGCTATTAGAGAAATTGAAAATAATTTCAAACCCATATATAAAACAGTTACTGATGAAAATCTAACAACGCGTCCATATAAAATCATAACAAAGAAAAAAATTGACTATGGTTCAACATATATTTGGGATCTCGAAACTTTTCCCGATCCTAACTGTTCAACAGCTCATCCTATTCCTTACGCTGTAGGAGCTATTAATTTTAATAAATTTATATGTTGTTTACCGAAACAAAGATTGAAAGAATTAGAAACACGTTTGTTAAGTGATATGATTAAAATTAAACGATCAAAAGATGAAGATGAAATTAAAAAACTTAAAAAACAGGTTAATGAGTATAATAATTTAACTGAATTAGAATTTAATGAACTTCAAAATTGTGTGAAAATATTTACGAGAACTGAGGATGATGAATGTTCATTCGGGGGAAACCCAGAGGACGTATGTCCGATCCATCAATTTTTTAAAACTCTTGGAAAATTTAATTATTCTAGAATAACTTTAATAGCTCACAATTCATCAGGTTTTGATTCCTATTTTCCGATAAAAGCTAATTTTAAACTATCTAAACCGCCTCTTAAAACTTCAAGAGGAATATTGACTGCTTCATTACAAAATCCTTATACAACTGAATGTGTTAGTAGATACATTCAAAAATCTTTTAGATTTAAAAACAATATGAAAAAAGATTCACTTTCAGGTAAATTAGCACTTCAAACTATTATAATGAAATGTAGTTATCAACATGTAAAAACAAGTCTTTCGAAATGGTGTGAGAATTTTAAAATTCCTACGAATGTGTGTAAATTAAATTATGAAATTGGAGACATAACGAATGAAAATTATAAAGAAAAAGAAATTGAATGGAGACCATATTTAGTTAACGATATTCTTTCTTTAGCTTTTTGTATCTACAAATATAATAATGTTATGCGAGATTTAGTTGGTGAAGATATAACTACTAATTTAACATCCTCTGCTTTAACATTTAACGGTTGGATGAAAAGCGTACAAAATGACAATATAAATATTCATTCTCATATAGATTTATGGGCTAGAAATTATATTAGAAAATCTGTTAAAGGTGGAAGAGTTTCAGCAAATATAAGAAAATACATATCGCCATTTTGTAACATCTTGTTACCAATATTAAAACAGTATTTACCTGGTCGCTGGGCTGGGGGGACTTTGTCCCTTGGTCGCTACGCTGGTGGGGCTTTGTGCCCTGGAAGTAATTTAATAGATTTAATGAAACAGCATCGAGATTTAGGAGATAAAACTGAAATTTGTAAGAAAATTTCAAATCAACTACTTGAACAAAAAAATGAATTTCTAATGGCTTTTGATGCAACATCTTTATATCCATCAGCTATGTATGATGAAAATTCAGAATACCCTAAAGCTGAATCAGCTAGAAAATTTCGTCAAGAAGAAGAGCGGGAAATAGTATATAAATTTAATACACAAACATTTAGACCTAAAACTGGAATATTCTCTGTTGTGTTTCAATATCCGAATGATATGTTTTTCCAACCAGTTCCTATAAAAGATAAAGTTAAAAATCAAAATAATAATTCTCATGTAAAAGTAATCAGGTTTAGAAATGGTATATGTTATGATGTATTAACTTCTGTAGACATACAAGAAATTGTTAGATGTGGGGGAAAAATCTTACATATTACTGATGGTATAATTTATGAAAAAAATTATCAAGTTTCACCATTTCGAAATTATATTGAAAAACTTTTTTATTTGAGAAAAAGATATAAAACAGAAGGAAATACTGTAGGTGATGAGTTAATTAAATTATTGATGAATTCGCTATATGGCAAAACTGTGCAAAAAGATATAACCACAAGATCATTTATGGAATGATAATACATTGAGAAAAAATTTCACTCAAGAAGTAAAAGATTATGAAAAATTAAATGATGAACAATATTTAGCGAAAGTAGAAATGGAAGATGATGAATTTCTCAAAACTAATATTGTAAAAGATGGGAAGACGTCATTCATGCCATCACACTTAGGTTCTTTCATTCTTTCTCACTCTAGAAGAATCATGAATAACTTTATTTTAGAAATTAATGGTTTCAAAGAAAAATACATTCATTATACAGATACTGATTCAATATATATTTCCAATGAGGTCTTTAATAAATTAGACGCTGCTGGATATGTTGGAGGAGAATTGTGTCAAGGGAAAAATGATTATGGAAATGGTGGAATTATTTTTGCAATGTTTATTGCACCTAAAGTAAAATACTGTATTACTGTAGATGAGCAAGGGAGACTTGGTGAAAAGAGAACATTCAAAGGATATTCAGAAGATAAAGTAAAAGTAGAAGATTTTCTAAAATTATATTCGGGGAAAACATTATCGACTACAGTTAATAAACCATGGAAAAGATCTTTAGAAACTGGAATTAGCATTCCTGATAAAGATAATAATACTGAAAAAAAAAATTTTCTGGTCAAATAAATATTCTTAAACGTCAAGCACCTGATGAAAATGAAATTATGTTACCTTATAACGGAGAAGATATTCAAGCTGAAATATTTCAAACAATCATCTGTGAGAGTAATTTAAGTGATGATGATGACACGTGGGATTAATAATTTTTTTATAACATCTAAAAGATTTATTACATCTAAAAAATTTATAACATCTAAAAAATTTATTGCATCTAAAAAATTTATTACATCTAAAAACTTATTACATCTAAAGACTTATTACATCTAAAAACTTATTACATCTAAAAACTTATTACATATGAAAATATATTTATCGAATATTTTGGTATTTTCTATTAAGTTTTATCATATTAAGTTTCATCATATAATGTTTTATCAAAAGATAATTTAAATTTATTTTCACTAACTATTGATTCTTCATCATCATCATCAATTGATTCTTCATCATCATCATAAATTGATTCTTCAACATCATAAATTACATTTTTTGGTATAGGATGCCATTCCCTGATAGGATACCATTCTCTTATTGGAATATCTAACTCTAAATTACATCTTTTATCTGATAATAATATAATAGAGAAAAATATTAGTCTTTGATCTCTTTTGGAAAATTTAATAACACCACCATAATCTGAATCACTTTTAGTTTTTATTAAAGATGATAAAATTTTAAATTGATTAGATGTAAATCCTAATTTAAATTTTGTAGACCCGACACATAGTTGTCTAACAGTATCTTCAACTATACCATCATTATTATTTTCAATTGTAAGAAAATGAAATTTAGATAAATTTTTATAATTACTAATATTTTTATAATCTTTTTTACCATTTACACCATTTTCAGATGTTTCAGAATCATCATCTATATTATCATCATCTATATTATTATCATCATTATTATCATAAGATTCTTTAAGATCGGGCAAAGCCCTAGAACCTTCAGTTCGTTTATTATGATTATGATTATGGACATTGTTAATAGTATGAGGTGTTGTCCACATATAAATTTTTTCTTGTTGAGCTAAACCATTTATGTAAGATTTTAATAAATTAATATTTAAATTGGAATACAATCCTATATATGTATCATCATCATATCTTTGCGGCATTTCTAATGTTTCTTGTTTATAAATTGTATCTCTATAATATACTTGACATAATAATTCTTCGTTATGCTTTTTACTCTCTATGTGAATGTTATATTGATTTTGATCGTCAACAAATAATCTAATTTTTTTCTTTCGAAAAAGATTTTAATTTTTTAACTAATTCTTTAATATTGATATAATTAATAATTTTTTTTCTATCCAATCAGTATTACTAATTGGCAACACTGCTCTAATAAAACCGAAAACATTATTATGACCTATTATAACCATATTTTCTTTATTTAATTCAACATAAGCTACATTATTATATTTACTTACTATATCCATAAATTCAATAAATGGATCACCCGGAAATAAACAATAGTTAGTTTCTACAGAAGGTAAACCTTTTGTTTGTTCTCTAAATATTTCGGCTTGTAATTCAAATAAAATATTTACATCTATACATGGATTATTATTATTATTATTATCAAAACATTTATTTTCAAATGCCGTTGATCTCGTCGAATAAAATGAACAGGATGATGTGGACGAATATAATTTTTTTAAATTTGCTTTATCCATTTTTTTATTTTTATTAGATAAAATTTTAATTTTTTATTTTTAATAGAAAAAATTTTATTTTTTTATTGTTAAAAAATGATGTTACCAAATTTTGGTGGAGGTGCATATATCCCGAATAATCGTGAATTAGAAATAGAAATAGAAAATTATATTATGAAAACTGGAGACGTTTTATCTGGTCCATTGCATCTTTCTATTCTTCCGCAACAAAATACAGAGTTAACAAATAAACAATATGTTGATACACAAATCAATGACTTAAAAAATATATATAAACGATGTTTTGGTTCCACTGATGAATGAATTAAAGTTGCTTAAACTTAATGACAAATCATTAAACGAAAAATTATTAAAACTTGATCAAAAGGATAGAGAGCTAGAAGCAGATATAGCAAAACTTTTTAAAAAGATTTCAGAACAATCGAAAATTTTAATATTACTTTCTATAAATTTAAAATCTGCAGTCATTAAGAATAAACATCAGATAAAAATGTTAAAAGAACAATTAGAAGATGAAATAGAAAAACTACCTGAAAGAATTAAAAAAAATTTAAAGCAGTTACAAACTACATTCCAAAAAAGTGTTGATGAATTAAGTTCTAAAATTACTCAACAAATGAAAAAGATGAATAGAATAATAAATGAAGTAAACTCGCTTAATCAAAGAGTTGATAAAATGAAAACTCTTAAAATCAATTTAGAAAATGAATTAAAGAAAAATTTACAAGAAAACTCTAAAGAAAATAAAGAACAGTTAGATGCTGTTAAAAGACAATTAGATGTTCTTAAAATTAAGTTAAATGCACTTAAAACGGCATTGAAGATTAATCAGCAGAAAATGCAAGTTAATAGAAAAGAAATTAAAGTACATCACACGCTGCTTGACGCAATAGATAAAGTGCAACAGTCAATTAATAAAGTTATCTCGAAGTTGTTGTCCATTCACAAACGTAAATCTTAATCGGACCAAAGGTCCTCGAGGCTTTAGCCGATCGGACCAAAGGTCCTCAGGTTACTAACCAATCGTAACTATTTTTTCCCCAAAAGTCAAATTTAATCCTAAAAAATGCCTATAATTTATAAACAAAATCTTAAACATTTTGCTTCAAATCAAAAAATTGCTCATGAACCATCTATGAAATCTGTTTACCATTATGACAGTGTAGAAACAATCGGAACACAAAAGTTCCTAAACACCGCAGGTGCCGTTCAAAAAGAAGGGGCTGGTATATTTTCTGGTATTGGAAGTATCGTTAACTTCATTAAAAATAATAAAGATTTGATTACATCTGCTGCAAAAGGAGCAGCTGCTATAGATAGTACAGCTAGTGCAATATCAAATGCTGTTAAGTCTCAAAACGAATTAAAGCAACTAGAAGCTATCCGTAAACTTAGGAATGATTCCGAAGAACTAAAAAAATTAAAAAAACTTTCAGAGGAAACAAAAAACAAAATTGCTAACATAGCTGTGGAGGGTGATAGTAAACATAATGAAAAAACAATTGAAGAAATAAGAGGTAATGGCGTGAGCAGCGCAGCTGGTCTAGCAAAATTCTAAAATTATATTTTAGTAAAAAATTTTTTAGTAAAATTTTTTTAGTAAAATTTTTTGTAAAATTTTTAGCAAATTTTTTTAGTAAAATTATTTTAGTAAAATTATTTTAGTAAAATTTTTTAGTAAACATTTTTTAGTAAACATTTTTTAGTAAACATTTTTTCTGTCTGTGAGAAAAACAAAAAGTCAAATTATTTTTTATAAAAATGTCTTCGCTTATCGAAAATAAATTTAGAGTAGACGATCCTCCGTTCGTCAGTTATAATCAAAAAAAGAATGACTATATAAGAATTGCTATGAATCCCGGATCTTCCAGTAGAGTGAATACTGGAGGTGATTTAATTTTTGAAGTTGATAATCAACAAAGTTATTTATATCTACCTGATTCATTTTTACACTGTGAATATTCTTTATATAGTGATGCCAATTTTGCAACACCATTACCAGATACCGATAATATTGCACCAGAGAATAATTTCTTTCCAAAATTATTTACACAAATGCGTTTAGATGTTGCAACTCAAAATATAGAAACAATAAGTGATTCTCCAGGTGTAATTGATACAATGCTTAGATTTGTAACAATTGGTGAAAATAATAAAAAGTATGAAATCGAAGGTTGGTTTCCTGATACTAATGATGGTATAATTGTTGATGATTTAACTCACGCTGGAACAGATGCAGCAGGAATTGCGAATGATGTAGAAAATATTGCAAAACATTTAAATAAAACAAATAATGATGCATATAAAGAAAGACGTGAATTTAACAAGAAAAGTAAGCAAACAGTAAATTGGTCATTGTCTCCATTATTCGGATATTTAGATTATGATAAAATATCATATCAATTAAAGATTAAATTAATAATTCATCGCACAGCAAATAATGAATTAATCTTTTTTGGTAAGACTGGAAAAAAAGCATATTTAAAAATTGATAGACTTGAATGGTGGATTAAGCATATTACTCCTAGTTTAGAGATTGAAACAGCTATTGCAAAAAGATTAAATACTAACAAACCAATTCCAGTAAATCTTCTAAAGAGAACCGCTAGTTTAGTAACTTTTTTTGTAAAAAAGATTTAACTGGCATTTTACTAGAACAGCGAATACACCAAGATATTTATTACTAACTTTTCAAAGAAATAATTCTCCAAGTTTTGATAAGAACAATAATCTCTTCCATATTAATACAATTCGAAGTTTACAAGTTTCATTAAATCAAACCCGATATCCAATTGATCCATCAAGATTCGATGATACCAATAATCAATTTATGGAAGGATATGATTCTTATCGAAATCTTTGTATAGAATTTGGAGTTGAACCACAATTAACTCCTGGAGATTGGAGACATTTATATCCTGTTTTCTGTTTCGATTTAAGTGCACAATCTGAAGATATTATCAAGACTGGTTGTGATGTAACAATTAATATTGAAAAGAAAGATTCCACAACTTCATTGATGGCTTATGGTTTATTGCTAGAAGATGTGAAATATTCTATTGAAATTCTTAGTGGAAAGATGGCTAGGATCGGTTAAGGCCCAAGACTTCGTCGATTAATTAATTTTTTTCATAACTAGAGTAGATTAAAATTTTTTGATAACTTAAAATTTTTTGGTAACTTGAAATTTTTTCATAACTAGAATAGATTAAAATTTTTCGTAACTTAAAATTTTTTTATTAAAAATGTCGCGAGCGAAAAGTAATAATAAAACTGTTGAATTAAAATTACGTAATATTGTTGACAAAAATACCCCTAAAACTATTACGATTAACAAAAAAAGTATTACATAAGTAAACCAATGATAGAGAATATTCAATTACAAGAAGAAAAGAATGGTGGAATTCTCCCATTAATTCCACTAAAATTAGGTGGCATAGCAGCAGCAGGAAGTGTCGCAGGTGGGACAGCTGGTATTGTTCAAGCAGTAAATAAAAATAAATCAGAGAAGGCAGCATTGGAAGAACAAAAACGACATAATAGAGAGTTAGAGAAAGTTGCTAGGGGTGAAGGAGTGGTAGATAATTTTATTAGTAAATTAAAATTAGTTGATGAAGGAAAACGAGTTCTTAAAAATATTCTCCGCAATGTTGATGATTTAATTGAAATTAAAGAAACTAAAGATGGTTCTGGAATATATCTAAGTCCTAGTATGATTCGGTAATAACCTCAGGACCTTTGGTCCATAAGGTAAACATTTATTTTATCTTTTAAATTTTTTTATCTTTTAAAATGAATTCTACAAATTCCGAAAATTTAATTAAATTAAAAATTTCTAATTTAGATTTATTAAATTATCTATTAAACAAAAATAAAAACTCAAATTGTAAAATTTATGAAGGTAACGACGACAAACAAAGTTTGGCTACTACCTACGGTGGTGACATACAAAAAACATTAGAAAACTTTCCTGGCTTTATTTGGAGTAAATATTTGAAAGAAAAACATCTTCCTGGTCATTCATATACTGGTCCAGGAACTCGATTAGATATAAGACTAGATGAGAATAATAATCCGAAACCAGGTGAAGAACCAATAAATAGAGTAGATGCCGCCGCTTATAGACATGATTTAGCTTATCGAAATCATGATCTAAGTTCTCGTCATGCAGCTGATAAGAAGATGATTCAAGAATTAGATAGTATTCAAAATCCTACATTTAGAGAAAAAATTGAAAGAATGTTTGTTAACAAAGCTTTACAAGCTAAAATATTATTCGGCCAGGGTTTAAATGAAACGACAGCAAAGCTGTCTGAGAGCAACGCTCGAACCTACGCGTCTGAAATTCATAAAGAATACAGAAAGCCTAAATATCTATTAAAAGTAAAAGTATTTAATAAAGATGATATTTGGAGTGCTGATCTTATTCATATGCCGAATGAAAGGTACTACAAATACGCATTGACCGTTATAGATTTATATACACGATAGGCTTGGGTAAAGCCTTTAAAAAATAAAAGTGGTCTATCAGCCAAATATGCGTTTGAAGAAATCTTTAAAGAAAGTAAGAGAAAGCCAAGGAAATTGTTTGTTGATAAAGGGTCGGAATTTTATAACCGAAACGTTCAGCCACTATTTGAAACTGTTTATTCAACTGAAAACGCTGGAAAAGCTGTAGTGATAGAAAGATTCAATCGGACGTTAAAAAATTAATTATTCAAGAAATTTACTGAGCAAAGAAATCAGAAATGGTTGAAGATATTGCCAGGAATTGTAGAGCAGTACAATAATAAAGTTCATTCAGGTATTGAAGAAACTCCAAAGAATGATTCTGACGACCCTGATTTGATAAGAAAAAAATACTCGAGAATAATTATTTGAATGAGAGTAATCCGAATTTGCAGAAACTTAAGCCGAAATTTAAAATTGGAGATAGAGTTAGAATATTTAAATATAAGAATGAATTTGAAAAAGGCTTTGTTGGCTATTGGACTAAAGAAATATTTGAAGTTTGCAAAATAAATCAAACTTATCCGATTACTTACGAAATCAAAGATTTAGATGATGAAAATATCAGAGGCCGATTTTATCAAAATGAATTACAACGAACTGATTTTTAATTATCATTATTTTCATTAGGCGTAGCCATAGAACCTACGGTTCGTTCAATTCTAACATAATATCTAGAAATGGTACTCCTTCCTGTAATTTAAATAAAACATAAAGACATAATTGACCGCAATATGTAGTTCCTGGATTTTGAATTTGAAATGTATTATAAATTCCATTGCCAAGTAATTTTTTGACTTCGTTTGTAGGTGGAAGTCCGTATGAGTCGAACCAATGGTTCTCAGCCTCCGGGCGGTCAAAATAATAATTAGAACAGTTTATATTTCTTTGTCCTGCTGACCAATGTACACCTTTTTCATCTGACATATGAAGATTTGTTATGAAATTTACAGTTTGAACTTTGTTCCGGGAACTGAAGGTTCCTGTTGGCTTATTTTTTAGGAATTGTAATTCATCTCTCATTAGAACATGAAAATTCTTTATTCCTAATTCATTTGCGATTTTCTTTAGGTCGAAATTTGTCGTGGTTTGCGTTCCATATAATTTAAAAAACTCCTTTATGTTGCTCATTTTATAAAAAAAATTTCTTAAGGTACCCCTAGAAGTCAGAAGGGAGGGGGTATTGATTTAAAACTGTTCTCTAATGATGACTTTCCTTACTACTTATTCGATTTTGAAATGATTATATTATTATTATTCTAATCTATATTGTTTTATATATGTCCATTTTCTTCATGAACTTCATTTGTTAATATGTTTTATCGTTAAAATGATTGTTTAAAATTGCCATAACAACTAACCCGCATATCGGCGTTTATGCGTTCTGAGTTCACAAGAAGAATTTTATTGTCATTTGCTTTTATTGTCAATGCACTCTTATGTGCTTAATCTATTCATGTCTTCACAATGGGAAGTACTGTACTACCCGTATGTGTTTGGCAAACGCTAAATGAATTTTGCAAATCGATTTCTAAAACTGAATTTGAAAACAGACTTTGCAAATGGATTTTGAAAATAGATTTTGAAAACAGATTCTGAAAATAATTTACGTAGGGGTAAATTGAAATGTCAAAACTTTTACGCACGCGTAAGTTGAAATGTCAAAAGTTTACCGATGGGTAAATTGAAATGACAAGAGATAGCACGATAATTTTAGGGGAAAGCTGCTAGATGTTTCTCTCTCTTCAATTATCAGCCAGTGTACGGGTTCATTGAATAATTTTGAGTTTATGAGTTACAATGATCTTCTAGTTCACACAATTAGTACTTTAAATAATGTTGAGCATACAATAACGAAGAATGTCTAAGTAATAATTGCGTCTTCTTAATTTATCATAATGCTCTAATCTTAATAATAATTGAGAACCATTTCATCTGTTTTTAATTGAGATAACGAAGGATATATTCTTGCGAGTTCATCCACTTTTGTTTCTTCCATTTTTAAAGAAATATTATTAGTCACACGATATATTTTAAAAACCTGAAAGATGGATAAAATTCATGAATTTGGAATTCTCAACTTTTATGATTTTCGGTGTCCTGGAACGGTCATGATTTAAGCGAGAAAATTGTAATTCTCAAATTTTGAGTTTCTTAACTTTTATGATTTTCGGTGTCCTGGAACGGTCATGATTTAAGCGAGAAAATTGTAATTCTCAAATTTTGAGTTTCTTAACTTTTATGATTTTCGGTGTCCTGGAACGGTCATGATTTTATGGGTGAAAATTGTAATTCTCAAATTTTGAGATTTTGAAAAATTTGAAAATTGGGTATTTTTAAAAACGCTTAAATTTTCGCCCTTCGGCCTTCGGCCACGTGAAATTTGAAGTCTACCTAAATTTTTGAAATTTTTGAAATTTTGATTTTTTGAAAACCCCCGCAAAAGTGTGACATCCGGCGCAAGCGAAGCGAAGCGAAGCAAAGCGAAGCGAAGCGTCGCGCCGGATGTCACAATATATACTACTAACACCAACAGATTTGGAATTGGAATGAAAACAGATGCATTTAATCCTTCACCAATCGTCAAGAGGTTTGACCTGAAGTATAGGCGAGTCAGACTTCTCAGTGGTGTGAAAGCTCCTATAGCACGCGGCCTCACGCGTAGACAGCTGCATCGTTAAAAAACAGTCAATATGCGTTACTCGCGCAAAACAAGAATTGCGCTGTCATTTTCCCGATCTACATCTACCAATGCTGAATTATGCAGTCATCCTCTTGCAAGCGACCTTCTTTACTCAAGAGAAATCGATGAGACAGCTGACGGTATGAAGTTTTGCCTGAACCAGCGCTTCCTGTCATCTTTTTGGATGGTGAGTGACAGCTTGATTTCACTTCGGTTGATTAAGGTTTACGAAACATATACCGAACATATCGTGTTTTCTTTTACCTGGGTCGGCGCTCAGCAGTAATTTAATCTGCTACGGGGTGGGGGATGAGCTTGGCGTCAGCAGTCAGTTTTCTTGGTGTTGACAGGACATGGAGACGGATGAACACAAGTGAGTGCTGATGCCAAGTATATGAAACAGCCATTGGTGTAAGAAATTCATTTTCTTGAAAAAATCATCAGTCGTTCCAACTAACTACAGACCCGACCAGAAGTACTTTGCATTACATCAACGAAACATAAGTCAGTAGATTGCTGGTGCTTATGTATTCTTTTAATTAGAATTTGTAGAATATCATTTTAAGATACTTTAAATTGATAATTTGACAGAGTGACTCCTAGGAGGCTTTTTTTTCCTTTTTGTTAAACGATGCGCAAATGCATCAGACCATATTTATACCTTAACTAACTTTGTGTTCTGCAAGATGATGATTAGACATAATTATAACCAACAGCTGTTCTAGATTGTTTCAGTTTTAGACAAATAGCATAGATTTGAAGATTCCGTTTCCAAGTAGTGTTGAAGAAAATCAAAAAACTAGCGTTAGAAAATTGAGCAGAATGAATGTCATTTTGTAATGTGTAATGTGGCTGATGACATTTCTTTAACTTCCATGCTTCCAACTAACAAATCAGACAAAGTTTTGACCTCTGACATCTCCTTTATCTGAATATTCCCAAAATATGCAGATATTTTCAAGTATTTATAAGATGGAAATTAAAGTCATGTCAGGTATATCATACATCACGAGTAAGGGAGGCTGCGGTTTTTACGTCAATATGACAACTATTTCATACAGTGACTGAATGTACACAAGGCTTCCATCTGATGAGCATTGTATTTTTTTTCACCACACCTAATACTTTGTTATTAAAAGTGGCTCCTTTTTAAGGAAGATCATTATCACATTAAAGTTTTATTGTTGAAACAAAATTTTTTTATTAAGCAGACCAACGTTGTAGATGTCAATTTAGATGTGAAAGTGTCAACTGATCAGTCATTTTGTTTTTAATGGTGAATGAAACTGACATTGCTGAATTAGAATTACACGCGTGTCGAGTGACCAGACGACAAAATATTTCTAAAATGGAATTTTTCAGACAACATACGGCTGCGAAAAAAAGATGAAATTAAGTAGTTTTGAAGAAATTCTTTAAAGAACTCTTTTGTGAAGCTTCTGATTATACAAGCACCTATAATTATTTCAGATATCAAAACTGCCTCCTAGGAGGCATTTTTATAATTTTCCAATTTTAACTTTTCAGTGTAAAGATGCATCAATATTCTAAATCTAAATCAATGATAAACGACGACAAATGCCAATATTGGATAAATCTCTAAAAACATTTTATTAAAAATCACTAAAACCTATCTTCAAAAACCAATTGATTATCAAGATCATGCTTCATGTATGTCCATTACGCGATAGAGTTCCAGCCATGCAAACACGACTAATAAGTTTCTCAGTGTCTTTGACTTTCGACCCCACTTTTCTCTTATAATCTTTTACCTTAGACATTCCTGTTTCTTGGTGTATTTGCCAGCAGTCACAAGTTGTTGAGGTATGAGATAGTCAATGCTGCATAGTGTAGGGGAACTATGAAAATGCATAACGGATGAAGCATGACGGAATCTACATTGGCCGTAGCAAAACTGCTATCAAATAGCACATTGCTAGTACCGATAGATCCAATATTTCAATCTACAACTTAAAAAGTTTCAAGTGATTATATAATGATAGGCTTCACATATCCGTATCATTATTAGTAGATGCAAAATGATCATCATATATATAGGCCTCTTGCCTTACTAGGCCTACGTTGGCTACAACTTCACAAAAATTCCAATGAAAGTGAGTGTGATCAAAAAGAATCACCGGAAAATATTTTCATAGCCTCATTGATCAGGCTTATACTGTGCTTTATTTATCTCAGGAACAGTCCTGCCGAGCTGATAGAAATAGCATATTTTCTGAAAACCTGATTTATTTTGATTTCCTTAAATGCATTTGGAAATCCTTCTTCGCATCCTTCTTCGATTCCATCTAGATCCTTCTTCGAGAAATATGTTATTGCATGATGGGAGTTGCTCATACAAAAAGTTCAAAGTCGATGATGGTGTTGAATTCATGCATGAATTACCAGCAGGTGTCTTCAAATCCAATTGACTCGGCCCGCAGTTTCTTCTGAATCGATTCCACGTGAATATTTCAAGTGTCCAGCAGTCACATTTGGTCTTTGAATTATATCATGGCTGTGAGTTTTTGGAGTTTCTCATATTGAGCTGGTTGAAGAGGTTAATAAGAATTGGTTGTCCTTCAATCTCACAGCCTTCGAAGGCTCTCTCTCTCGAAGAGATCTCTCTCCTTTCAGGTTCCTCTCACAAAGTATTTCTTCTATGTATAATGTTTGGGACGTATTTATCAGCATAATACCATACAACTCACTCATTTGCATAAACTGAACAGCTTGTTTCACTCAAAGTGTACATATGAAACTTGTAAGTTTGATTTCACTGATCCAAATAATCAATCTCCTACAATAACTCGGTGCAGTTCGGTGGCAGGCCTACTTTTTCAGTCTCAGGCAAGTCGGTGTTGATTAATACCTCGAATTCCTTTACTTATTCTTCATTCTTCATAATTTCTTGTCCTTCGTATAATGCGACTTAAAGTACCGCATAATCTGGTTAGACGAAAGAATAATCATCACAGAGCTTTGAATACATTGCCGATTGGTCATCTTTCTCGTCATTTTCATTTTGCCAGTCAAGTTCCTGTGGTATGCTTTCACCGAGTTCTCATATATGCACAAGAAGTATCCCAGCAGTAAAACTGTTTCCTGTAAATGTTTGATCATCGACAACATCGATGAAATCCACTATTTGTTGGTTCTGATCATCAGAACTGGAATCCATTGAGTCTTCATAATCAGCAAAAATGTGTTTCGATTCATGGCTTTTTCATAGTTTGGAGTTATGCAGACATAGTTTGGCCATCAATTCCATAGAGCAACGGTATGGAAGCATTTGGTTTTGTCTTGGTAGCACTTGATGCTCATCCAGCAAATTACTAGTCCAGATTTGCTTTTTTTATAGACATATGAATATTAAGAAAAGTGCCTCGGAGGTATAATTCAATTTTGATTTTCAGTGTTATGAATAGAATTCATATGAACGTGACATGTGAACTGTTTTTTATCGAATGAATCTGTATATAATTCCCAAAGTTACGAGTAAGTGACTCTTTACCTTTCCTATAGTTGAAAGAATATTACAGCTATATTACTATTAGCCTATAGCGATTATTACTTTCTAAATTTAATGGAAGAGTTACATAATTTCAGCCATTTATGAAAATGAAAACTACCTCCTATGAAAATGTATAATTTGTCATATTTTCATAATCTGATCGCGTAAATACAATTCTGAGTAAGCGCACATGTTGCATGTACATGTATTTGGTCTATGCATGTGTCTCTGATCAAGTGGAAACATTGATGTTTGGATTTTATTGACAGAGACCTTTCAGAAAATGTATCATTAGTCATGTGCTCTTTTTACTTTACACGAAATTACAGTGAAATGCCGTATTTTTGATTAGGCCTAATTGTGATCCGATGAATTGCATGAAATTAATGATTGAAAACATAAGTTCAGTTTTACTACCCTTAGAATAGTCATGTTTGCCATGTATGCTTTTTGAAATTGGTTAGGTAATTTCTTGAATTAAACAATGATCGTTACATTTTTGACAGCAAATGAGAGATCTGGATACAGCGCGATCGTTGGGCTCTCCTGTTTCTATGATGTTCAGTATAATGGTCATGGAGACAGTCGTTAATCTGACCCTCGGTCAGTTTGTCTCTGTTCATGTACAATCTCATTCTTGAGGTGGCCGAGTTCGATAGCAGAAGTTGTCAACACGCGTGCATTCTGTCACTGCGATAAACACCAACCTAGTCACACCCGAAGTCCCTCTCCTCTTCATTCGATAGGTTGAGGAGGTATTGATTGGCGAGGTATGATAAAGACCACTCATTACGCGCAGAGAATCACGCACGAGTAATCTTCAATTCAGTTTGAGTAATCGTCGTGCGCAAAAGAAGCATGCGTGCGTAAGACCGAGTCCCCGGGATATCACCGTGGCTCAGAGCGCGGTCTGGATAGGTTTGGCTTATTAGCATAAATACATGTATTCATGCATTGATTCTGAAAATGCAACATCTCAATTTCAATTCTATAAGTGCTTTATAAGCTCCATGAAACTATTGTTTACTCTAAGCGCCTAACCATCGCGCACTCGGCCCCCTTGCTGATCTGCCAAACTGTTACAGTAGACCCTGTCATTAACGACCCTGCTTTTAACGACAACTTGTCGATTACAACCAAAAACTTTGGCACCGATGTAAAATTACTATATCTCCTATATAATTTAGCCTGTGCACTTCCTGTCTAACGCGACTTACGATCTCAGTAATTTAGCAAATTGTTTTCTGATCCCTGTTTATTACGACCGCAGATTGCGGGGAACGATACGTGTAGATGTTTCGCTAACTTTATCTATTAATAACAGACAAACATCAATGGTCTTATTACAGAACAGCTGTCAGCTATACGTCTCAAACTCTCACTTTTAGCTCTGACAGATACATGAGTCTAAATGCTCTCAACTTACTGGCTTTATCTTCCCTCTAGCTTGTTAGACACGATAAGGTTATATTAAATATTGTAGAATTGAAAGTTTAAATTTGCATTTTCTCAAAACAACAACGCCATGGTCGAATTGTTAGTGAATTTCGCTAATGAAATCTACAATGCCAAACAAAGTAAGTCAAGCGAAACAAACTAAAGTAATTGTAAGTGACTTTTTCAAAAAGAACTAGAACTAAAGATTCATATGATTTATGAATGGATTCAGAAAAAAAATGAGTTGATTTATGGAATAACATAACTTTTTTCACTTTACAATCATGTACAAATTACCATAATTTTGAATTGGTGCTATTGGATGCTTCTATGTGTATATGCACATGTATATTGTACATATTATGTAGGCCTAAGTATAGTGGTACTATTACATGACACATATATTATCGGAGTTAAGTTGTATGCTGAAAACACAATCGAGTGTACATACATACGTACATTGTACATACTGTAGCAGGACTGAATCTGAATTTATTCAGTAATTCTGCATAATTGTACCGATAGTATAATCATATAACTTTTCATAATGTCTACATATAGTGCCTAATACAGGGAATCATCAAATTTTCTCATTGATTAATGTGTGCTTTATACTTATGTTAGTGTATCACATTATTGTTATATTTCTATACAATTTTCTAAATTTTCATTAAATTTTGCATAGACTCTGAAACTATAAAGGCTGGTATCATTCGCGCAATCATGCTGTGTTGGACTTGTGACGCGTAGGCTTATGATTGGATATTACTATAATGTCATATATCATACACATAAAAAGGTAGCCAAAAGTTTACCTGCAAATAAAGACCGCTAAGATGGTTCATAAAATAATGACTATTGATCATCATGAAATTACATTAGATGAGGTCAAAGGTCAAATAATTAAAACTTGAAGTTCAATTCAAATAGCACTGAAATCGCACTTTTTAGCTTTTGGTTTCTCCAGGTGAAGAAACAACCTGATTCGGTGAACATTTATCGAATAATGAAGTCGCATTCGTCTGAATTTCAAAAATGAGGATGAAGTTCTTTTAGACATAATGCTAGATTCAAAATGATAGAAAATTCACTTTGGCGCTGTTTTCATGATACAATTCAGATACCCAAAACAAAAATAATCAAGAGGCAGTTGCTGTCCATTCTTGTTCCAATTACTAAGTGAAAACTCGGATTTCTGTGAAAGAGATGGAATAGACGAATGAACAGGGAAATTTGATACCATTAGATGCTAGTGCACAGCGGAGAGTGTTCCCTTTAAAGGCAAAACCAATCCAATGAACGTGTAAAGTGATATTTTCAAGTTCTTAATGACGTCCAAATGTGAGTAAAAAGAGAAAGACGCTGAAAGAATTCAATTTATTAGGTAAAGATGCAAAAATGACTACTCACGGTTGATAGTAAAACGAGTAGTATCTAACAATTGAATATCTTGCACTGTTCGATGTGTTTGGTGCAATGACTGACATGACTGCATTAAATATTGCACTCATATTGAAATCACTTAATAATTGCCTATGAAATATTGATACGAGAATAACTCACTTCTCCGTTTCTTTTTATGAAGTAAATCACGACTTGTATGACGCAAAGAAAGCGATTTGGTATCCAGGACACACTCTCTATATACTTTGTTTCATGTTCACACGTTGTCTGTATGCGTGTCTAACAAGTCTAAAAATGAAGCATATTGGAAATCTGTTTACAAATCCGTTCAAAGAAAATTACATGCGTGATCAAGGAAGTTTGAAAAACGAGAAATTTGGACAAGATGTAGAGTTTTGTCAATTTATGAGACGCCTTTCACAGCCATTTCTCCGTGCTCAATAAGTTTACAACTGCTGATATCCGATTCAGTAAATTATATTCAACAATTGTGGTTTTGAACAGCGCACGTCGCGTACATGCACAAGGAGCAATTTACTCACAACATGTCGTCAAATGAGAACCAAATCTTGAAGTTTCTTAAAATCTTTGCTCACAGATAATAACTCCGAGAGTCAGACTTGAAAAAGAAATGAAAAACTTTGGTTTAGTTATACGTATTGGTGAAATGTAATGAATTGAAAATTATGAACGAACGAATCCGCATTTCTACGTTCATTGACCCTCCATGATTTACTTGCTCAGCTGCCTCTTCATCCAATATCAGGAATCATCAGCAGGCCTCCCACTGATTCGAATCCTACTTGTCTGGCAAGAATCCTATGTTTCCTATCATAACCTGTGAAAACCGCCATTTCCTGGTAATTTCCTGGCAGGTTTCGTAGGAACTGCAATAGTTCCTCTATTCTTAATAGGATCTTAATAGGAAACACCAGAGAAATATGCTTGACAAGAGCTGTTAGGATCTTAATAGGAAACAAAGTATTAGGCATTATTAGGCAGTATTAGGAATTATTGAGATTAAACATTGAGATTACCACCAAATTGAATCAATCTTTTAATAAGATATCAGATGATATGAAGTTTTCAAGTTTTGTTCACATTTTGAACACTTAAATTCAAGTTAAAAGCACCTGTCAATAGCAACTTCAAGTGTATTTCACGGTGTGATGTTCTACCTTATCTACTTATATTAGAACATTCGAGTCAGGTCTTAAAAGAAAGGAAATCTGATGAGCTCCAAGAATATGTAACTTTTATCAAATTTGGTCCATCGGTTATCTTACAAACTTTAGAGTATTGACCACTCCCATACTTTTTTACTGAGATCATCGAGATTCAGAAAAAGTGCATCAGACACATACACACACGTGTGTGCACTGCTTACTGTCTCGTCTTCCCCGTCGGCTTCGCGAC
>CAJQUW010005216.1:0-45323 GCA_907163375.1 Prostheceraeus crozeri
TAGTAGTAAGTAAAACTCCACTTCTGGATAGCGCAAGATGGCCGCCATCGAAGATTTTTCGATGACGTCCCCCCCTCTGGAACGACAGAGGTTGTGGTCTGTCGTGGTGTGCCGGCCAGGTGGGTCCACGTTCACAAAATGTTCGCTGACGTCCCCCCCCCCCTGGAACGACAGAGTGTCGTGGTGGACTTGGGCGACCGCCAGGATTAGTCTTGAGGCTATAGTGTGTGATGTTTTTCGTGCAATCTGCTGAATGTTGGGTTGTAAAATGGGCTGTTTCGAGTGGAAGGAGTCCGCGGATGAGAAAACGGAGGCCAGATTCGGATTCAGCGTGAAATTCTGCATCGCTATGGTGAATTTGAACGCCATCGGAGAGAAAAAATTTTCGCTGACGTCCCCCACCCCTCTGGACAGCTCGCTTCGATTTTGGCTTCCAGTGGACGGATTTAGTCGTGCCATAGCTTGTTTGAAAGCTAAGAGTGAGACAAATTCACTGAAAGAATCGGCTTGTTCATATCTGTCTTCGTTTAGATGTGAGACGCCATTTAAGATTTTGGGACATTGGCGAAAAACGACAGAGTTAGAATTTGGGACGTTTTGGGCTGTTGCTTCAAAACGAAGCATCGGATTGGAAAACGGATTTCAGATTTGGAATCAGCGTGAAATTCTCTATCTGTATGGTGAGTTTCAAGTCAATCGGAGAGAAAAAATTTTCGCTGACGTCCCCCCCTCTGGAGAGCTCGCTTCGATTTTGGCTTCCAGTGGACGGATTTTGTCGTGCCATAGCTTGTTTGAAAGCTAAGAGTGAGACAAATTCACTGAAAGAATCGGCTTGTTCATATCTGTCTTCGTTTAGATGTGAGACGCCATTTAAGATTTTGGGACATTGGCGAAAAACGACAGAGTTAGAATTTGGGACGTTTTGGGCTCTAGCGTCAAAACGAAGCATCGGATGGGAAAACGGATTTCAGATTCGGATTCAGCATCAAATTCTACATTGAAATGGTGTATTTCAAGCTCAATCGGATCTCTAGAATCGGCGATAGAAGCGTTTTAAGTGTTTGGATGATGGATATTACGTCATCAGCTGATCGCCACACACTATATAAGCTGGGAACCGAGAGAGACTTGTCATTAAGACGAGAGCGATTGTCAGAGGTAGGTCGTCTCTCTGAGCTCCGATGATAGCTTCGGACATTCCAAATTGTCAATTTGTCACTTTGTCAATTTTATTGGGGAGGGCATCAAGCCATCGCTTCCGCTCAGATTCCCCCGGTGGAAAACCGTACACCGGAACCTTTTCCTTGGTCGAGTCATAATTTGACTTACAATAGCCGGCAGAGCACTTCCTGGGCATGACTGTGGGAAGCGTATGTAGTAGCTGAATCGAGTCTGAATCTGGCTGAACAGATAAACACACAAGCAGTTATTCGGTCGGTCGGTGAAACACAATGACGAATCTCACCAAGTCAGCGCGCAAATATTCCTCGACGAAGCCTTACTGCAGCCTGCAATCGATGACGCTGTCATAGCAACGCACGGCGAAGGAAGTCGAACACAATAGGTAGCAGAATGTCCTATGGTGCTATCTTCCCTCTAATCTTTCATAGCCCTCTTGATTGCCTACCGCAATGATTGACAATACATTTACTACCAGTCACTTAGGAAGGGAATTCCCGAAAACCAGCCTACATTAATTTCCCTAGTGAATCGTTGTCTTGCGTCCTGGCCATCGTACTAAATATAGACGTCCTTGACTATATAAGCTGGGAACCGAGAGAGACTTGTCATTAAGACGAGAGCGATTGTCAGAGGTAGGTCGTCTCTCTGAGCTCCGATGATAGCTTCGGACATTCCAAATTCCGGGTTTCTGTAAGAAACCGACTTAGAAAATTTCATTGCTGATATCAGCTAAGGCGTCAGACTTAGAGGTTAGCCAGGAGATGGCCTTCGTCTCCAGGCCATAAAAGACTCCAAAACTTTAAAGGCTTGTAACTTTACTTCTACAAGTCCGTTTGACTTGATTCAAAAAAGGTTCGGTCGCTATTGACCTGCCCTAAGTGATCGACTACTTATAAAATTTCATTAGTAGTGCTAAAAAGTTGAAAAATTTAAATTCACTAGTTTTGGAGGTTTTCTGGGGTTTTCGACCCTGCTGAAGTCAATGAAAGCATTTTTAATGATGTCTGAGCCAGTCTTCTCATGCTATAAGCGGCTTTTCACTGAAAGCGAGCAAGACACGGAGAGTTTTGCTGTAATATTCCACTGACAGGGTGTTCCTTCGGGACGGCGGACGATGCCGTAGTGATAAGTGTGGCAAGGGAGTGTGTCATAGTTTAGACCGTAACCGCTGGGACAACTCATGTCTCATGTTGGGCATTTGACACAGTTCTCAACGTAGCACTTTGAACGCCAATCGGTTGAGTCTTAGCTATCTTGTCATGGGTGGCCTCTAAACATCTCCATTGCGAAACGCTGGTGAATCAAGCTCTCTACGGCTTGCTATCAAGCTGCTCAAAGTCTGTCAACCTCTTACCAACTCTACAGGTTTTCATGTCTGGCGAATACTGTCATTAAGTTGAATCTGCTATCAGTCAACTTGAACGTTGCAAATGAAGTTCGGTGTAATACTTCCTTTCGACGGGCGTTCCTGTAAAGGGCGGCGGTGAAACCCGTAGCTATGTATACCGCAAGGGACATTCGGCAATTGTCAATCTTGTTAAACCTCTCTGCGTCATGTTTGCAAGTGATTGCCTCTGTCTCAACGTAGTATGCATTCGCGCCAGGGCGACATTTAGCCAGCTGTCGAAGGTTGCCTTATAAACTATCCATTGCATACGTTATGAGAACCATGAGTTCTACCTGTCTCTATCAATGAGATGAATTGATGAATGGAATGAAATGGGAGGACACTCACGCGCCACACGCAACATAACACACTTCTCTCTTCCGTAGTCTAACAAGCTCTTTACACATGGATCGCAGTCGATTGCTATCCCTGTATCAGAAGTGTAAGCTATCTTAATTTTATTTAACACTATTTCATCTACCATCATCACCCATATGAAATGTTATAAGATTTACAAGTTAAACTAAGCGTGCTACTATTTCCAAATGAAAAAGTATACATGGTTAAATCATCCACTGAAGCCCCATTCAAGTAAGTCAGTATGAAAGCAAAGATAATACGAAATAAAAATTTATTATGGCATGTATTTCAAAAGTTCTTCATCGTCAATATCGTCCCAGAGTCTGGCTTCACACAGATCACAAAAACAGTTCACTTGCTTCAATCGTTCTTCTACCGCGAGCCTCACTTTGTCGATGTACTCCCACTCCGCCATAGTTCGTGGCTGGGAGTTAGAGGTGTACCATTCCCATAATTGATGGAGGAATTTGGTGCTGGTGATCTCCATCACATCATCAGTATCGTACTGCAGATACTTCCACCTCACGCCTGTTAAGTCGGGATACTCCTTCTCACATACACTCTCCTCTTCGTCATCCGCTGGTAATGACAACTTTCTAATGTTGTCGAGTCGGTATAATTTCTCCACCTTCCCCTTCGTTGGAGCGTTTGGTGCAACGAGCGCCTTTGGCGATGAGCATGGAGAAGAGAATTTTGTATTCGGTGTTTTTGGAGGGCTTGTCATGTTGACTGTGAATAATGACTTTGAAATGTTTTCTAATTCTCAAGTATAAACAAGCAACCAATCAGAATGAACAGCCAATGAATGATGAATATGAAAGTATATATGCAAAGTGACATTCGTGTCATTTCACACTGTCTTTGAGACGTATAAGTGAAGTGTTCTCTAGCGAATTCTATATTTGAGGCGTACAAGTGAACTGCTCTCTCGCGAATTCCAAATTTGAGACGTATTATTTGAGTGAAGTCTCTATCTTGTTGAAGTATCAACCTTAAACTTGATTACGTTGAAATGGTAAGTTGAAAATTTCTTCACTCATCTCCCTCAAACGTGTGGCTAATAGCATCTTCCTCAATTTCAGGCATCAACTTCATCACCAACGCCCTCCTTTCTCGAGGAAAGTTTAGAGTCGTTGAGTCAAGGTAGGTTGTAACAATACACTGAGACTTGAACAGAGATGATAGAATGATTTCTCTTTCAGGTGATGTGAGTTCCAGCTCAGGACTCTCGCGACAAGGCAACGAGTGGGAATGTGCCGACTGCGGACATATGTTTACAAGGAAGCACAGTCTCCTTCGACACATCAAACAACGTGTGTGTCAACGCAAAGCGGCATCAATCTCCGGAGGTGAAGTTGATTCTGACGATGACATCTCCTTTCCTTGCGATTTGTGCCCTCTTTCTTTTGATAGTCACTTTCAGCGATCTTCGCACAGACTTCAACACACGCATGCAAATGATCACTACACCAACGGTACCTCTACCATCTCCCTCATTAATGTTTCACATAATAATTTAGTACGCGACTACTGCATGGAGTCCAATACTCAAATAGTAGATTTTCCTGAGTGGCTCCTTCAAAATTGTAACATTATCGAAGCGCTCTTCAACAATTTAGACAATTTTAGAATGAAGGCGCTCATCTACCTTAAACTAAAATATATTAAGATAGATTTTCAAACGGGTCAAGTGACGGAGAGAATACAGTTTCATGTTCCTTCCTCTTCCTCAACCGAAGTTGTAGACTGCGAGTCTTGGTTAAATTTTCACATTCAATGTTTAAAATCAAATGTAGATAAATTCAATCAACGCGACAGCGCTCTCATTTTTGATGGTGTGGACTCAGCCATATTCAAAATTTCCCTATTAGAAAGTCATGCAGCTCGAGGCACATTTAAACTACCAAAAACGTTGTATAATAAGAAAGCTGTCATTAATGTCGATTGTAAATCACAGTGTTTCAAATATGCAGTCCTATCCATCCTTCACTATAATGATATCAACGCGAATCGAAATCATACCTATAGCTATAGACAGTGGGAGGATGAACTAGACTTTGAAGGTTGTGATAGTGACAACATGAAAATCAAAGATGTAGAAACGTTCGAAAAACATAATAAGATTAAAATTGTCGTTCACGTGTGGGAGAAGGGGTTGAAGGGTGCCCGCTATAATTCACGTTCAACTTGTTATGAACGTGTAGTGAACCTCTTATTAGTAAAACAAGATGATAGCGAGGAATGGCACTACTGTGGTATTCCCAAAATCTCTCACTTGTACACTCACTTGGGGCACTCTAAAAGAGGTGAACATTTTGTATGCGACCGCTGCATCCGCTCCTTTTGGAGTAAAGATAAATTTGAAACTCACTATGAATGGTGCAAGCGAGGTAAATTACAAATGGAACGCATGCCCAAAGATAAAATATTTTCACATAGGGATAATGGTGACGAATTAAGTCCCCTGCGTATCATTTACGCAGACATAGAATGCTACATTGATGATATCATCCACAAGCCAGCAGCCATATCCTGCTATGAAGTATGGCATGACCACTTTAGGAATAGACAAAACAAAATGCATACTTGGCAAGGTGAAGATTGCATTTCAAAATTTCTAGAATTTCTCGATAAAGCTGCTAAATTTCAACAATCATATGATTCACAATTGCAGCGTAAGTCACTACATATGTCAGATGAAGACAAACAGAAATTTGAAAGTTGCACATCGTGCCCTAAATGTCATAAAACGTTTGATGACGATAAAATTAAGAAAGTGCGTGATCATGATCACATCACTGGTAAATTTAGAAACGCACTCTGCTCCAAATGTAACTTTTCACTTAGGTTGAGACGTCGTGTACTACCCGTCATTTTTCATAACTTTAAGGGCTATGACAGTCATATGCTCATAAAAGGAGGGTTGAGCCAGATGAAATCGTGGCAGTTCAATGTTATAGCACAAACGAGAGAAAAATTCATGGCAATGACAGCAAAAGTACCAGTAGATAAAACTAAAGAAAATAAGACAATCTTCTTCTAAATAAAATTTTTAGATTCATTTCAATTCATGTCAGCGTCACTAGCTTCTCTCGTTCGAAATCTCAAGTTTCTTCCCCATAGTCAAACTTTGAAGAAACACTATCCAAACTTAACGGATGACATGATCACTCGCAAAGGAGTCTTTCCCTATGCGTATTTTAGCTCAATGTCTAAACTAAATGAAACAACCCTTCCTTCCATTGACAAATTCAAAAACGATTTGACGGGTGAAGATTGTCCAGTAGAGGACTATGAACATGCTCAAGAGGCATGGTTAAAATTTAATTGTAAAACGTTTGGCGATTATATGATCGCTTACTTAGAATTAGATGTCATTTTGCTGGCTGATGTCTTTCAGGAATTTCGACGAGTGGCATTAGAAGAAGACAAATTAGATCCTATCCACTTTGTCAGTCTACCAGCCATGTCCTTTAAATCAGCCTTTAAAATGACTGGTGAGACCATTCATCTCTTACAAGACCCCGAGATGTATAATATATTTGAGCGCGGAATACGCGGTGGTCTCACATTTGTAAATAAACATCATATAAAATCTAAAACAGTAGGTGATGATCATATCCACCTAAAGTACTATGACCAAAATAATTTATATGGCAGTTCACTGTCTAAACCACTACCTCATTCCGAGTTTAGTTGGTTAAAACAAGATGAGCTTGAGTATTACTCCAACCCTTCAAACATACTGAAGATTCCAGATGAAGGTGATTGGGGATATTATTTTGAAGTGGATTTGATTTATCCAAATAGTATTAAAAATAAAACTGTGCTGATTTCCCACTCGCACCTGAATCTCGTGAAGTGACTGAAGATATGTTTTCACCATTCATGTCACAATTTCATAATAACTTAACAGAGTGTGGACAGCCAAGGTACAAACCATGCCGCAAACTTTTACTCACCCAATATGATAAGAAAAATTATCTCGTACACTTCTGCATACTAAAATTCTATTTAGAAATGGGCATGCTTCTAAAGTCAGTTCACCGCATTATCAAATTTAGACAGAAAGCCTTCCTCAAACCCTACATAGATAGTAACAGTCAAAAACGTGCACTAGCCCAAAATAATTTTGAAAAAGATTTTTATAAATATAAGAATAATAGTCTTTTCGGAAAGACCATGGAGGATGTTAGAAAACGCATAAACTACAAACTAGTCACTGATGATCAAAAATATCACAAATTGACCTCATCACCGCTTTTCATTGATAGAGACATTATCGATGAGGATCTTGTAGGTGTTAAAATGATTAAATCAGAAGTTGAGTTGTGCAAACCCATCTATATTGGGCAAGCCGTTTTAGATTATTCCAAGCTTGAAATGTATCAACTCTTCTACAAAATATTAAAACCATGCCCTCTCGTAAAAGAGGTTCGCTTGCTGGGTGGTGATACAGATAGTTTCTTTTTAGGAATTACCACTCAAAAGGATTTAAATTTTAATGAAGTAGGAAAGTCATTAGAAAAATTCCAATCGTCTGGGTTCAATTCGATATTGTCAAATAATTTACTACAATACTACAATAGTTTATCGTAGTGATTATCAACAAAGTGCACAACTTTCGATGTGGAGGTCCGACGGATAGCAGAGGCATGAGGCATTTTTCTTTCAATGAAATTCGCTAACTGCTTCATTTTCTTCGTGGAATGAGAAAAAGCGACGATAATCCATCCAATGTTTTTAAAAATATACTAACCGATTGAGATAAGACCAGATTTAGGCGATGGACATAACAGTGAATGAACAAAGCCTCTGGATGCTGTTCACGGATCATGGCCTGAACACCACGGCAATCCGATGACATTACAGCGGCGCCATCGTAAGTTTGCGCAACCATCTTCCCAGTAACATCAAAATTAGATAATTGCGAAAGGATACTCCGCGATAGTCCCTTTGCTGTGCGATCGGATGAGACGTCGAAAAATCCAATAAATGACTCCACCACGTTTTCATTCAATACATAACGAAGAATGATAGACATTTGACTAGTGGATCGAACATCTATGGTTTCATCCACTTGGATGCTGACGAAATTGACAGACGACACCTCCTTTTTAATTTGAGACATAAGAACAGAAGATATACTATGAATTAAATCATTTTGGATGTGGTTGGACAGTCCACTGAAAACAGTTGAATTTTCCAGATGAGTGAACAGTCGTTGATCGAAATTTGCGATTAAATTCACAAGTTCAACATAATTCCCGCGATTAACGGAGTCAATCGATTTATCATTACCTCGAAATGGTAATTCTTGCTTTGCAAGGTAACAAGTAACAAGTATAAGGTCTTTCAAAACATGTCTGTTTTCCTTCACACGTTTGTTGTGCTCGGATATGTGAATGGCATGAGCAGTATCCAGTTGGGTGATACTGTGAATATGCGGTTGGGAACTTTCGTGTTTCTCGCAAGCACGTGATAGATTAATAAGGTTTGTAAATCCAGTTTCGTTCCAAACACTACACGAAGTTGAAAATAACAAGCACGGGAAACAGAATAGTCCCTTGTATTGTTGATGCTCAGATCCACACAGCCATTCTTTTCTCTGGCACCATTCTGTCTGAAATCGTCGAATGCATGTTTTTGTCGTTGTCTGTAGCGATGTTAAATCAGGGCAATCACGCCACTTTTCGATGACTCTCAGTTTTTCTGTAAATGACAAACTACTGAAAGAACGAGTCTTCAACTGATGAACTTCCATTCTACGAACTGAATTGTAGTGAGCACGGAGTTGTTACGATGGAGTAGGATGAAAACTGTACGATGGACGATTACGAATATCAAACTCGGACTCGCTTATGGTGCAATTCAACCAGAACTCTAAGGTTAGCGATCGAGAATTTGCTGCGCCAGCAGTGTAAGTGACGTGAATATTATGCTTCAATGAGAAGATGACAATATTGTGTAAAAAACACATACATACCGTATAGCCTCGAATGTCCCAATCTTAGTAGATTGACCTGAACGAGCATCTTATAATGTGAATTAAAATAGAAGGAGCAAGTTCTGTTGTAACTATTGTTATACCAATATTAGCTAGTACAGCACTGCTGTACTCGCAGCCCCTTACCGCACGTCATTGATTACACTACAGCTGATATAAAAAACTGAAAAAATCATGAAAGTGGCAAAAAGATTTTCTGATGATGAAGAAGACACATGACAATGTATGAAGTCTCCACAAGGAGGGAAATTGACATGATGCACAATGATGGAGAATTAGAGGATAATAAGGAAAGGAAATAGATGAGAGATAGGTGATAGGTTTGTCAAGGAAGGCACTATATGGAAAATACATCTCAAGAAAGCATATGAGATAAATATCAAAAATTGGAGCTCACCTCTCAGCACAACATGAAACTGTTGTTCTATCTGTCAATCTTTGAAGCCATTTCTAACTATCAATCCTGCGCCGGTTATACCTGTCTTACGAAGTTCGAAGTGCAGCAGAATTATCTTCAGAGAGTGGCAATGTTCAGTCAGGTACAGGATACTGAATCATCCCGACATTGTGCTAAGTCTTGTCTTTTGGAATCTCCGCGGTGCATTGCAATTTACTATGATTCTAATCAGGACTGTCACATGATCGAAAAGATGGATAGCTTTGACTTTGTGTGGTCAACAATATCAAAATCCTCCCAATTGATGGTGAACTTGTGGATCTTGGAGCGCTCTTTTGTTTGTCCGTCATCATTTAACTTGAAGTGGAAATATAATCGATATCTATTGGTACATCAGAGAGCTAACTGGCAAGCTGCTTTAGCTGGTTGTAAAAGGAAAGGTGGAAAGTTGGCAGAAATCAGCAGTTTGGAAGAACTCTGTGCAATTTGGAAAATGATCACCAGTCAAATCTCATCAAGATTTTAAATTCGTTTAGGAGGTTTCCAACGAGATGATGCTACAACCGTTACAGATGGATGGGTATGGCAGTCGTCAGGAATCAAAATTAGCCGTGATTTATGGAGATGGGGAGAACCCAATCAATTTGGGATAGAGACAAAAGTAACATTGTGGGAAGGATATGTAAACAGCATTCGTTCTTTTCTACATTTTCCCTATCTTTGCAAATGTTTCCAAGTTTAGCAAAAATGCGTGTTCACTGAAGGACATTCATAATTTGTCTCATTGTTCATCAATTTCTCGCCGTGAAAAATTTGTTTCTTTCTCCTTTCCATTTGATTGTTGAAATGACTGCATGTTGACACAAGGCGGTCAACTATGACCTTCTAATTTTTCGGCCGATGTATTGACACTTAATGCGATATTCAAACCGTTGTTAACAGTGTCTAATCTATTGATTCAAACATTTTCCATCTGAAGTCTCCTTATTTCATTCTTGCACATCTACAAGCCGGGGAAAAGAAAATTATCCAATGAACACGGTGGAATATTAAAATGTTCGGTTGAGCTCGAGTAATTAATATTCTTCTCACGAATAGCTGAAATATGATTCCACGCATCAAAGGTCCAGAAGTCTGCCCAACATAGCGACTATTGCAATTAGAACAACTAATCAAATAAACTACTCCAGCGGTTTTGCAATTTGAAAACTTCTGCGTAATTTATTGATAGATCGATTCTTTGATAATGAGTATCCTCGTTCTTTTGTCAGAGATACATTGAGACGTTGTTTATCCAGGTGTGATGCATGTACAGCTGAAAAAGATTTTCATAACCGTGTTTTTTGCCGCGTACCTTATCTAAACGAATCACATGATAGAAAGTGACTGGATTTGACAAGACGTTCTGGTTTGTCTGATTTTGTACCCTTGTGGTTCGATTGTGTTAAACCATTACGCAGAATCTGTCACCCTCTTAAGGAAGCTCATGCATGTCACGCGAATTGTGTCACGTGTGTAAGTAACTGTAGCACCTCCAAAGACTGTCTCCAAAAACTGTAATTTACGAAATATCCTGTAATCTGTGTTCCAAAGTATACATTGGAGAAAGTAGCAGAATTGCTAAATTGCACATTATTGAACATGGCAATAAGAAAAATGCATCAAATGCTGTTGTGCAACATTTCATCAGTGAACATCAAAATGAGAACATTGCATTTCGGTGGCGTCTGTTACACAAGAGTCTATGTAATTTTGAAAAACGTTTGATCCTTGAAGCTCATTATATAAGCAAAGTAGCCACACAAATTTTGATGTATGTATCTCTCTTTTTTGCTTGTCTTCTTTTTACGGACATTGCTATGTGTTTGTGTACAGCATACTTTGATTTTACCTTGTAAATGTTCTAATTCGCATCGATTTTATCTCCTTTCAATGTGTACAAATCACATCTCTTTTGCATGATTGACTTGGTCAATTACGTTTCAAAGTGCATTGCGTTATTGATTCACTGACAATTTCTTTGTGAACACGACGTGAGCTGTGTTGCTGTCTGACTCTGTGTAGAATTTCTTGCCTAAGCCATTTCTCAATGAGAAAGCCTACCGGGTGAAACGTCTGCGAGAATTAATAAATTGATTTGTGTCCGCAGAAGCATCTTGTTTCGCATGATATTATTAGCATTCGAATTCACTGTGTCGGCGTTGCTTGAGAACTGGCAAATTTTACATGTTGTAGTCTCTGAAAGTATTATTAGGGTACTGATTAAGGCACTGATAGCATGATTTAATACAAGGAGAGAGTCTGTTTCTTTGAAGGAAAAGCGGTACCTCAGGACGTTACCAAATTTATATATTTCAAGGTCGAGAAATTGAATTCTACCTCTGTTGGGTAAAACATTAATGTCACCATGTTGTGCAGTTGAAAGATCAACGAATTCCAAAAATTCATTTTTGTTGCCAGACAAGATGCCAAAGAGGTCGTCCTGAAACCGGATCCAGAGAGGAGGCCTAATATGGTAGCATTTCAAGGCATCTGACTCCCAACAAACCATAAAGATGTCGTATAATAATCCAGAAAATACTCCTCCTCCCACAAGGTTGAAGCCAGCATGTGGAATTGCATTGAAAATCATTATTACTAAGCAATAATCTCAATGATGCTAAAATTGCTAGATCAGGTCTAGATTTATCAAGTTTACGTATAATTACTGATTTACTAATATGATTTCAACTGTCTGATCTTGCTTCTAGGGATTCTACATCGAGAGTGAATAGGATACTGTTATTCGGAACAGTGGCTTGCCTCAATATTTCTATTGCATGATTAGAGTCAAATAAGTATGAATAAAAAATAGTCTTGGGCAATAGAAAATAGCCTTAAGCGGATGCGACATTCCGGCTTACAGAATTAAAATCTGATACAATGGGTCTCCCTGGATGCATATCGTCGTGAGGCCAAACAGCTTTGTGATTTTTTGGCACGATATTGACAGTTTGATAGTTTGTTCGGTTTCCCAGCATGTCTATCATAACGAGCGCTAATATATTGGCTAGGAAATGAGCTTTCCTGACACAAACGCATGCTCTTCTCCTTGCGAAAGATTCTAGTAATTGAATGCATAGAACACGTCATTAAAGACTATCTCTGCGAGATATGACATAGGGTAAGTAGAATAATTAAATATTGAGTTGCATCACAATGCCATAAACAATGATAAACAAACGTAATCCCCAGTTGCTTTAGAAAATAAACATTACTTACATATCTTGGTCTCAGCATAACTCACAGGAGAATTTTAATAGCTTCAATTACATAGCCCCATCATACTTTACTAATCCTCAAATGCAAGTATCACATCATCGCTTCGCTAAAAGGCTTTCTCTATATATTAATAATTATAGAATATTTTAAAATAATTACAAAAATTGTCTGAAAATAAAAAAAATGCTCAATCCCTGAAAGACATTCAAAGTAGGAGTTGAAATGTATAACTGATTGCCGTCGTATTTACCTACTTTATGAAGATCATCTAATAAACAGCTATGTTTACTCAAGTCTCAAGTTGAGTAAAGTGAAGAAAAATGCCTGCATGCAGGCACTTTTCATCAATGGTGGACATTCATAGGCTACCATGACTGCAAAACGCAATCGTTCCTTTAGATATTGCATCTTTTGTTCACATATGCGTCTAAGTATATCGGCATGGACGAAAAGTTACCTAAACCTATTCAGTTTTTGCACAAAACAACAAAACTCCCACTTATATAATGTTTTTCATTGTGAAATTTAGAAACTGAGATTTTGAGTAAAAATTGCATCTAAACTCTAAGGTGTTAAGTTCCTTCAAGTCTCTCTAAAGTTTTTAAAACAGGGGTGCACAACTTATTTTCGAGGCTGGCCAACATTTCTCGTGACTATATCTAGCGGGCCACATATATGTATATTTTCAAACATGATAAATACATAATTAAATAATTTAGGCCTTAGGTCAACAATAGGTTGATCAACAATAGGTAGGTCAACAAAATTTTGATATCTCATTAAAAATGGGCATGATATTCATATATAAAAGTGACAGTGATTAGTAACTTTAGAGATTATTAATACAGAAGCACATTTAGATTGATTTCATAAATAATAATACACTTGCAATATAATTTAAATCCTCTACTACAAATAAACGTACGTGCATATGTAGCATTATGTATAGCTACCACGATATTACTAGATTCGGTACATGTAGAAAAAGAAAGAGCGCAAAATGTACAGCTAAAATGTATTGTTGAACATGAAATAACAATTTCAAGTCAGTCAGAAGTGTTACATTTCTTATCTCTGGCCAAGTTTACCAAATTTGGCTCAACATTCGAGGTGGCGACTCTCAGTGAATTTGACAAATTTTTGTCACATAAACGCGACCTCAATTTTGACTTTGTCAGTTTCAACAATGAAAATGCAGACTCACAAATATACGTACTTCCGAACATACAAGCAACTCTCCTGGCATTTTCTTTTATCTTTGAGTACTTTTCACTGTTGAGTTCTTTATAAAAATCAAGTATTGTCTCGCTTCGGAATCAGACGTTTTGATGTCTATGAGTTCGAGCTGCATATGGATCACATGCGTTTTTTAGAAACAATAGTCCATCGTTGACCCTTATCAGCCGACCGTATCACAATATCGGCCTGGTTAAGTCTCTCAATTTCAGACACCTCATTAGGACACAAATTGTCTGGAGGATAGCATGAGTTGCAATTATACAGTATCGAATCAAATGCCGAAAAAATCATTGTGGATTTTCTAATATATTTGGATGCAATAGTTCTATAGGGAGACATTTATTTGATTAAATGGTGACAACGCGATTATTGAGTTTGGATTTTGTCTTTGGTCTGGAAATACTTATAAGAGAACTGCCAATGTAATTTGCGAACAACCCTGAACGTTTAATCTGATTTTTTGTGAGGACAAATCTTGGGAGTTGGTATAAATGTTGGTGTTTTAGAAAGCAATTTGTATGTATAGGAATTAGGTTGAAAATTTCTATTGAGAATAACAGTGTTGGACAGCATGCTGCCAATTAACTTGAACAAGAACTCAAAAAAGTGTCAAAAATTCGACTGAGTGACAATTTAGTACTGGGTGAAAGAACATCGTTGTCAACAATAAAAGGATCAGGAGGCATGATAGACAGGCACTCGTCTTTACATTGATAACGAATATAATATTTAATACTTGGACGTTGGATTTGTCGGTTTCTGAGTAATTATCAGCAATGCCACCCAAAACAAAAAAGCGGTTGGCATGAGGATACTTGTCCTTGGCATGGAAATTTTTAAGGCATTTCTACTAGGCAGCCATTTTGCTCGAGAGGGCACTTTAGGATTATACGCTCAATACAGTATTTCAGGAGTAAGCCTACGCACTCTAAGAGCACTGTCGCTCGCATTGATGCTCACTTTGATGACTTTTGTTCCACGCATCCAAGGGTATATCTCAAAGAGCACTGCAGGGCTTAAGTTCTTGTAGTTCTAAGGTTATGCGCCAGGTTACTAATTAAATATGTATTACAAATTGAATAGTAAGAGAATGTGCTTACAAGCATGCTCACATATTCTTGTTTATCTTACATGCATTTCATTTTTATGTTATCAACTACCGCATTCATTTGGCTATATGCTAACTGGCAAATTTGGGTATTTAGGCGACCGTGTTCCCTAAGTTAGCTTGAACTGTAATTATGAAGTTTTGCTGCATATCCTCTCGTAGTAATCTGATAATTTGTTTAAGGGAAATATATTTTCGATCAAGAATGAGTTCAAATGTTCTAATAAGCTTCCGGACTGTGTATGTGTCAGCATAAATGACTTAATAGCTAAAGTGAAGCGTAGAGTTTAGAAGGCTCTGTCATAATGAGTAGCCTGGGCACAATTATGCTTATTATATTATGATAATGATGAGTAGAATTTGAATTATTCAAATATGTTATCATCTTCAACTGAGGATGCAACTCAATATTTTAATATTCCATTTAAATTCTGTTCTCAAAAAGAATCACTTACTGATTATTAATGATAGTGCTAGCTAAAACAAAAATGTCAGTTGCTTGATTAATAGGTCTATCCATAGGAAACAGTTAACTTGACTAGTTAAAGCCGCTACACTGCCACGCTCAATTCCGCGTAATTCACGCGTAAACTACGCGTAATTAGGCACCTACGCGTAAACTACGCGTAAACTCGATTCAGTATTGAGGGATTTCACGCATTTTGCATTATTTATGGGGATATATAGCCAAATTCACTTCTCCAAGTGGGATGCTTGTAATTCAGGTAAATATATTTTCGAAAAAACACCACTTGTAATATGTGGTTGTATAGTTAATTCAGTAGACAGAGATCGAGAGCTCGTCGAAATCCAACTGTCATACGACAACAAGTGGTATTTATTCGAAAAATTATGGGGATATTTTTATTATCCATGGTGCTGATGCAAAAATGATGTTTTTTATTTTTTCATTCTTTTTGCTTAAATGACTAGCCACAGCTTTCCAGTGATGCAATTTCCTTTGTCATGGGAACAAGCAAGGGTATTTGCATTACTGTAAAGCCTTATGTTATGGTCACCTATTATGAGAGTTTTGCTATGGGATGACTCACTCACAACGTCTTCAAAGTTTGACTGGGAATTTGATCGCTGACAATGCCGAAAATTTGTGGTCTTAATAATATTGAGAATAAAGGCACAGAATCGCAATGCCCTTCGACTGACTCTGTTCATGCGATTACGTCGGAGAACAAGAGCAAACAAGAAATGGACATTATGTACATACAAAGTAAATGGTAAGTGAAAAGAAGTCAATGTCATGGAACGGCAAGTGTCATCACTGTTTGTTTTTGAGCACATAGCACTGGACGAATCTGATGAATGAACACTGCTTCCAGGTATAGCAGTAACATTGGATGCCGTGACGTTGCAACCTTTGTGAAATATGAATGCCTTTGTCTGTTAGTTGCAAACGATCGGAAGCCAATCACGTGCCTTGTCACAGCACTGCTTGGTTCAGCAGACGACCTTGGTCTTACACTTCTTCGCATCGCCCATGCTGGAAGCTGCTCGTCAGCACGTCTCTGGAGCCATCTCTCGGTGCGTCCAACGTAACTGTCAACACCACAGAATTAAATATTTTGTTTATCTGCTTCGGTTTGCTAGAAGTGTGATTTATTCGAGATTGACGGCACATCGAGGAAATTAGTAAGTGGACAAAAAGGAATTCCTAATACCTTACAGAGATAAGGAAAAAAGTCGTGCGTCGCTTGAGGATTAGTATGAGGTTCCAGCAAAGTGCTTTGATTGCAACAATTCCTTCAGATTCGGAGATTTCAGATCATTGCGCACAAGTTTTCTCCATAATGTTGGCCCTTCCGATCATTATTTTAATACGATTTGCAGGCGTGCGAAAATAGGTTCACTTGATGATTTTACCATCGTCTTCTCACCATTCGTTACTGCATAGTGCATGCACTGAATCGAATGCTAGCCAGACAGCGACGTGTGCTTCGGCGTGTGCGAAATGATATCACAGCACACACGCCTCTCTCATTGACTCTGGTGTAGTCTGCCAACAGCTTATTGCTTGCCATTCCAATAGCAAGCGATACACGAATTATCAATTCGAGAAGGAGCAAGTTGTCTAATTATGTAATGTGCGATTTCTATATTAATTAAGGTTGGATACAATCCTTCGATTTCAGGAAACCGAAGACATCGCAGATGGATCCAATTCTGTGGTCACCGCAGATACATTCAAATTTGTAGACAAGGTTGAAAAGCAATAAAGCATTGGGTAGCAATCATTTTATTGGCAGTATCTCAGTACGATTTACAGTAATACTGTAAATGTTACAGATTGTTTCATAAAAAATGGATCACCCTTAAACATCGCCTTAACAGAATACACCCATAAAACAGAATTAGATAGTCGTTTCTCTCGGAATTATCCCTTATTAACTCATCTCTCTAAGTAGCTTGCAAGTGAGTCCTCACCAAACTTCTGTTGATGCTTGCTTCTAACAGAACCAAAAATGCAAGCTTTTCGTTTTCAAAATAATTCATTGAAATAACTATTTTTTATCTGATACAATAAATAATGAATAATTTACTGTATACATGCTCATTTTCTTGAGATGAAATCAACGAAGCTTCATCTTCATGGGCCTAACTTCATGGGCTTTGTTTAACTCAAAAACTTTCACCCTTATCTGATTTCGCTGTATGGATGTTTATAGAACAGACCACACATGGTTGCATAATATTTATCAACGATTTCTACTACTATGGACACTTAGCAATGTATGATTTCTGTGAACACGGAATTTTATCTACAACTGAAGGCGAGCTTCAGTTTTAGATATTATGAAGTATACTAGCTCATAACAGTTATATCTCCCATCATAACTGAAACATATTCTCTTGCTGCTTAACATGTTTTGAGATGACATTGAGATATTTGATGCGAGCCTTTCAAACAAATAAATTTATCTCAATAACTGGTACTTTCAATCATATTATTGTATTCTGAATTCTTCAAATGCAACGAAATCGATAACCATCGATCTGAGTAATAGTGAACAGAAATATTCACATTCTTTGATCGGTATGATCCTGTACTAGTCATTGGTTGCTGTGCGGTACTTTCGATCTAACAATCATCATTTTTGAATGAAAACAATGAAGTGAGTTGAAGAGGTTCTATTGCGAGTGAATCAGTACTTAGTGAATTCTTGGCAAATTGTCACACACTTATTTTGTTTCTGGCACTCAGAGTCACTAATTGATTAAAACTTTGAGAATGAATACTTGTACCGAACACTATTACCCGGATCTGTACATGAGAAAGAGATTAATAGCTTCATCTTTGTATTGAAAATATATTTCACTACCGTATGTGCCATGCTCCAACATTCTTGACCCCATGCCGGCATCCCTGGATCGGTGACTAGTCAAGCAGTTGAAACTACCATCAACAAACAGGCTGTTGTCCATTCTAGTGACACTATTAAGCAAAACGAAAAGTCGGAATCTTGGGTGTGAACCTATCACACATGCACCAATCTAGGTTAATGTTCTAGATGTAAAGAAAAATCAAATTTTATGAACATGTAGTTGTAGATTCTTGCCGTTTGGCGATATACGTCTATTATACATTTTTGTAAATATATTGTATTAATTTGCCATTTTGTAAATGAAAATAGCGTTATTTGCAGAGATTCTTCGCTCAGTCTTTTCAAAGTCACACGTGAAAACTGGATGGTGACATAGCTGAGAAAGTTTGCAGCAATTGAACAAATTTCATACGTGACAGACTGTGAAATGACGCCGCGGAAAGCAATATCTCGAATAAAATACCTTAATAAAAGTGTTAACAAGATGATGCTACTAGTGAAGTGAATGAAGTAACCCGCATAATCAAGGAGAGAAAAGAAAGAGAGCACGAAAATTGGAATAGCTGCAAGGTTTACCGAAGTAAGGAAAGACTATCTACAAACTATTCTTGACTTTACAGATCGCACAGTCAACTCGATGTGAGGTGAAGCTCACGGCAAAAGCTTAATTTTGAATTGTGCGTGCAGTTACGTGTATGCCTCATGACACAAAATTAAATAATTTATATTTTTGACATTGGATCACAACAGTCAAGATTTTTAAAATGCATGTTATATAATTGTATTTACGAAAGGAAAAATGAAAGCATGAAACATAAATGGTGTAGCAAAAACGAATCTCAAGAGTGGGTCAAAGTTAAGCATCTTCAATTCACAATTATCAGATGTCTGATCACACAAAATAAACAACACCATTCTTCCAATTGATGGTCAGGAACAGGAGGCTGTTACTAATCGTCATGGTGAAAAATTCACTTTCTCTCCTATATATTTATTGACGATAGTGAGTTAAAATAAGTAAAAGCAATAAAATGCCAACGCTTTGTGCCACTGACACTTCGATGGGCCGACTTCTGTGTCAGTGGCCGGCACAGAAGTCGGCCCATCGAAGTGTCAGTGTCACGAAACGCTGTCATTTTATTGCTTATACTTATTTTAACTCACCATCGGTATACAAAAAAATGAGAGAAAGTGAATTCTTCACCATGACCATTGTAAACACCATTCTTTATGAAAAATTTAGTTAGGAAACCAAACACAGAAGATGGTCAGTATTTTATTGCGCTTTACTAATTTCGGCCTCCTCTTAGGCCATCATCAGAAGCGGAGCCATACTCTGTGAATAACCAAGGCCATTTCAGTGCTCTAATTCTTTTTTTTAATTCTGCAACATTGCTCACAGAAGCATTTTTTCAGATAATGAGTTCCAATGTTGAATCACTTCACTGATAAAGAAATGTTGGAATCTATTGTGCCTCGTGAATATCACGACTAGCTCATATGAATGTCCGGTGCTGTGTAAAGTCACCAGTCAAGTTCGCAAACTGAAAAATATCATCAAAATTTTGGTCAGATAAATCGTGCATGATTTTAAATACAAATATAAGTCTGTAGCGCAACCTTCGCGCTTTCAAAGTATGCAATTTATGGCTACTGAGTCTTTATGAGTCTTTCCGTCAAAGAACTAAGCTGAGAGAAAAAGCGCAGGAAACTTTCTCAACGCTCTCAAATGATTAATGAACCTCGAATTCATTCGAGGATTGTTACATATACTCATTGACAAAATTTTTGAAACATTTACTTCTTTAACTTCTTTCATTTTTCACTGGTATATATACATGTGCATGTATGTATGATACCTTGATAATTTAGTCACAACCCCCCAAGTCGCTAGCACAGAAAAACAACGCATGTAACAGATTCAACTTCAATAGCGCGTGTGCCCCCCTCTAGCTCCAATACATTCAGTAATCCGAGATGGCATGGATTCACAAAGTTTCTGAATGAAGGATGTTTCAAGGAGAAGCCACTGCTCTGTCAGTCTTTCAGAGAGAATCTTCAGGGACACTGGTGGAAGTGAATAGCGGTCTCTCACTCGCCGCCCAAGCTCGTCCCAGACTTGTTCAATGGGTGACAAGTCGGGTGACCGTGCAAGCCAGTCAAGGGTTTGAATGTTCAATCTCCTAACAGTGGCAATGACAGCCGAGGATCGATGTGGTCTTGCGTTGTCGTCTTGGAAGACGAGATCCTCCACCCTGACCACTGGGGCAACAACAGGAAGCACAATTTCATTGAGATACCTCTCTCCAGTCAACGTGCCTTTGATGATGACTGCTGTCGTTCGTCCGCCATGCCAAATGCCACCCCACAGCATAACACTTCCACCACCATATCCGTCGTGTTCTCTAATACAGCATGGGGCAAAGCGTTCACCTGGAAGACGATGCACTCTGACACAACTGTCATTGAAATCCAGAGTGAATCTCGATTCATCGGTCCACAAGACTTTCTGCCAGTGATGGTCATTCCATGAGCGATGGGCATCACAACAGGCAACTCGTCTTCTGCGGTGCTCAAAACTCAATGGAATTAGGACAGCTGGTCGTCGCGATTGAATTCCAGCTTCTCGCAATCTTCGGTAAGCCGTTCGAACGCTGTATATTTGTATATAGTGTATATAGTATATAGTGTATATTTGAGGCACTCTTCCAGTTTACGACTAGCTTTGGGACTGACACAAATCTATTCCTCTTTGCATCTAAAACTAGACGTGCGTCTGTCTTCCTGCAGACTTTCTTGGTCGACCAGATCCCTTCTTCTTTTTAACATCTTCTGCTGCTTTCCATCGACACCACCACCTCCAAACAACGACTTTCGATAGTTGCAGCTCTGCGGCAACACTCGCACAACTTCTACCACAACGAATCATTCCTCTGGTAAACTGATCGTGTGCCATTTTATTTTACAAAAGCTGGATTTCAGTTCACGTTTATGTTCAATTTGTAAAAGCAATTGTGACAGTTGTATCGATATCAAAATTTGAAATTTGACCACCATCTTTCTCCATTCTCTGATGTGTTGAATGGTAATACATAGAAAGCGAGATATTGCATCATACCTGAGAAAAAAATGAAACAAACTTCAATTCAAGCCAATGATAGTTTGTTTCATTAATTATGTCAATGAGTATATTTGAGCCGCATTCGATTACACTACAGCTCAAATAAGCCTTGTAAAGATCATGAGAGTGGCAAAAAGATAGTAGTGAAAACTGTGCCCTACTTGCCACGGATAGGTACATGGATAGGTACATGTAAAGTTTAGTGTTATCAATAGGTACATGGATAGGTACATGTAAAGTTTAGTGTTGTCAATAGGAACATGGATAGGTACATGGATAGGTACATGGATAGGTACATGTATACTTTAGTTATCGATAGGCACATGGATAGGTACATGTATAATTCAGTGTTATCAATAGGAACTTGTATGAGATCTGTTTTACTGGATAGGTACATGTGTTTGGTACACTGTGTTTCGGAACGTCTATGATCGAACTTGTGTGGTTTGGTTCTGAGCACTTGGGTACGTACCGATAGACGTCCGTTGTTTGATTTTGAATGGGTTTGCTCAATTGCGACTATTGTGACTATTGCAACCATTGTAATCAAGATGACACATTGATTTTCCTTTTACGTAGACAAACTATGCTATAAATATGAGATAGTTTTTGATAACATACATAATGATGACTAGTATCCCAACGTCGTGGGTTGTCGCAAGAGACCTTGGATATTCGTTCAAAGCCATAGAAACTGTAACAAATCTCAGTGAAAGTATCAACGCTGATGATTTAGTTGATCGACTAATGGATCTAGATGAGCATGCTATGAATCACAATTTGGATCGTAGGTGGATAAAGGATTTCTCCATGCTACACTGCAATGATAGTGAAATTAGGAGGATCAAATTGGAACGATATGGAAAGAAGGAGACATCTGACAGTGTTTTAATAAAAAGTTCTCCCAATAAAAGTGACATCAGAAGGAAATTAGAACAAGAGACATTTAAATTATTATGTGAACGGAACTGCGTTAAATGTTTTAAACAGGAACGATCACTTCTGTTTTTGCCATGTTCTCATAGCGTTATGTGTTCTACATGTTATGTACCCTTTGAAACTTCATCTTGTCCCCTTTGCGATGAAGAAATATCTTCAACAGTCACTGTATATCGTTCATGATGAGTCATCATGCAGGTCTGTGATTGGTCACTATTGTGTCTTTGTGTGACTTTTCTATATAAGGAGGACATTGTACCGTTCTATTTCAAGCATAATTTGAGGCTAATACAATGTCAATCAGCATGTCGTTCACTACCAACATTCCCATTTCAATAATTTACCGAAGTCAACTCTTCACGGGCAATATATTTTATTCTGCCGTGAATATAACTGGCTATAAAGCGGATTTGGTGGATCTGATGGAGGAAATAGTGAAGTATTTCCGCTGCGGAGAGGACGTTGTGGTGCAGAGAATGCTAATGAGAGTCGTGAACAACGCTCTTACACGAGTTGCAAGATTCTGGCTCAACGAAGTATTTCGCCCACTATCTCAAACGGAGATTGTACCGGAATACTCTCGCTGTTGGTGCAGCAGTATCCAACGGAAACTCAACACATGTCTCCATGACATGATCACCTCCAGCTACTATGATGAGAAGGGTGAGAAGTGCAAACTGGACTTGTTCAGTGGACCGCCATCAGTAAGCATCAATGTGGCTGCTCAAGGACATTCTGAGGTGATCAGTTTGCGGGCATACTATGCCAATATTTTAAAGACTTTCCATATAAAGCCTTGCTGTATGTGCTGTCCTATTTCAAAACATCTAATGAAAGACATTGAGCAGCTCATAACTGCTACAAATGAGACTCTAGCCGATGTGAGTGTATATCAGTTTCCCTCTACAACTTGCTAAGTGTTTTATGTAATTTTATACGTACCAGCAACAAACTCTGTGAATGCTTGTAAACTTTTGTGTATAATGTTGTAAGTACTAAGCAAAAATTGTAATTGTATTATTTATTTCCATATTAGAATAAAAATGACTGTAAAACGGAAGGCATCTTCTCGTCAATCGAAACGGTCCTTCAAACCTTCAAGTCAGTTTAAAAAGGCGTTGCGAAAGTTAAACAGGATACATGATAATAAGAAGAAGTGTAAATTGATTCAAAATTCAAGTGATGATTTCATTCGTGATTTAGCTTTTGCAATACACAAATGTCTACCTATTTACAAGCCTCTGTTGAATGCTGGCTCTTTGAATAGCATAAAAAAGTTTTCAAATCCAAGGAGTAGTGATAAGAAAAGGCGAAACTTAATTCAGCGCGGTGGTGGTGGGTTTCTAAGTATGTTAAATGATATTGGAAACAGTATTAATGGTGTAATCAATAGTCCGCTTGGAAGGATTGCAGCAACTGCTGCAATGTTAATATAAGGTTAGCGAATCATAAAGTGACACGTCATCACTTTGATTGATGAGTCATATATAGGTGTATATAAGGAAGACGCTTTAATGATATTTTACCACTTTCAAGTGACAATTCATTTGCGCTGGTTGAAAGCTCCGAATTAGTACTTGTTGAAACATGACTCAGAAAATGTATACAATCAGAGAGGAAGGTGACGCTTTTGAGCAAGATCTCTTGAAGCTTCGTCCGACACGAAAGGTGCAAGGGATTGGAAATACGTTCTACTTTCAAACCTTGAATTATGGTGATGATGGCTTTTATCTTCAAGTTCCATTCTTCCACAGTAATGGCATGTCTACATCAGGGTATAGTAATATGAGACAAATGCGAGTGACTTTTCCAAAATGGCAACAGGTGATTCTTAAAACTATTGACTCTTTCGCGAAAGAATGTGTTGAGCTGCCTGAAAGTGCTCCCACTCATTGGAGAAAGGCATTAGAGGAAGGAGTTGGTTATAAGGAATTGCCGGAATTCGATACACTGTTTTTAAAACTATCTGATTATTTTCAAGCATTCGATCTCTTTACAAACGCGATGGAATGTGAGGATCTCAAACGGGGCCGCTATATGGGCTTAGTTCACGTTACCGGACTTTATATTGGCTCACATGGTTCGACTGGTAAAGTCGCATCTTTACAAATGAAGGTTCTTCAACTAGTCTATGAACCACTACCAATTGATAAATGTTTGATTAACATTGATAAGACTGCTTCAAGTGATGGGAAGGAAGAGAGCAAAAAGCGAGGTCGGAAATCTAAAGATGGGAATCCTAAATTGAAGTTGAAGCGCCAAGATGCTGACTTGAAAACTTTCTATAATCCTAATTGTGATGAGGAAACACAAATGTTTTAATTTGTAAATGTTTTAATTTGTAAATGTAACTTGAAAGTTTCTATTCTGAATGTAAATAAACTTGATCTGGAACATGTGTCTGTTTTGTTGTTCTAAGCAAAATTAGCGGGATGATGAGTTTAATGTTAATGGAATTATAAGATGACAGATTTTCGTCTATTCACTGATCGCACAATGTGTGTCGCTGGACCAAGTCAGTCCGGTAAAACTACATTTGTAACTGAATTGCTACAATATAGAAATGAAATGTTTAACAAGGAAATTAAGAGAGTCAAATGGTATTATGGAATATTTCAACCACAACTACATTCTGCACTTCGCCAGAAAGGTTATGAGGTGAAGCAAGGGTTGCCATCAACTGAGGATATCAAAGCAGGTGACTTACTAGTATTAGATGATCTATTACGAGAAAGCAAATCTTCAAAGGATGTAACTGAAATGTTCATTCAAACTGCACATCATAGGGAAGCTTTTATTATCTACATCACCCAAAACATCTTCGATGGAGGGAAAGAGCAAAGAACTAGAAGTTTGAATACACATTATTTGGCAATATTTAAAAATCCAAGAGATAGCAGTCAGATACATCATCTCAGTAGACAGATATTACCTCAACAACTTAAAGTACTTTCAAAAATATATGAAGATGTAACAACGAAACCACATGGTTATCTATTTATTGATCTAACCCAGGAATGTCCGGAACGACTTCGATTTCGAACAAATATCATACCTAATTCCGCTGAACCAATGACAGTTTTCTCGGTTCACAGTTAGTTTTAAGCAATGTACTTTGTTGCCTTATTATTTTCAAACATGTCGTATTCAAAGATGGTAGTCATTCCTCAAGAGGAGTATGTACAATTGACTACATTACAAAGTGCACAGGAAGTCAAAAATATAGATCAACCTATTACGAATCAACTTAAGGAACTAACACAAAAGGATATGGAAATTCAGAAGATTAAGGATCCCTATCGACGAATGCAGTTAGCAGCTGAAAACATTGACGAGAGGCGACAGATTCGTGACAAGTTGCGACGATTTATAACCTTGTCAACACCTCGACCATATCGTGTGCGCGCTGAGCGATTATTTGACTTCATTGATCCACATGTGAAGTTCAATGAGAGAGGGGAGATAATAGATGAAACAACTGGTGATGTTATTAGAAATAGTCACATAGATGACCTTCTACAATATGCTGTCAGAGATGTAAGGCGAAAACTAGGTGCACCACAAGGGTGGACATATTTTCAGAAAATTTTATCTGATCAAAATGTACCTCACAATATTATTGGAGGACCGACTGTGAATGAATTGGATAAGGGTCACTTACAAGATGGATCAAAGAGTAAAACACCCACGATGGCGGTCAAGCGAGAGCTTGCAGATCCCGATGATCTGCAACCAAAAAGAGCTACTAGGCGCTCAATGCGTGTTGCGAAGGAGTATAGTAAATATTAAGCAAATATGAATTAAGCCTTGCCTCTCTCATATTATGTCGTTACAAAAATTTTGCTGTTGTTTGAAATCTGCGCTCGAAGGCAAAGGAGAAGAGGGCATAGAGGTTGATATCAATTGTGTTAGCAGTTGCTGTGCGAGTAATACGCGTGCAAATCAGAACAAAGACGATGAGTACAGCAGTGAAACTCAGAAAGATTTATTACGACTTAAATCATCCCGCAAGTTTCAGTCGTCCGGAGGTTCTAGCTCGTGCAGCAGGTGTGGGAATAGAGAAAGTCAAGAAGTGGTTGAGGAGTCAACCGACTTACACTCTTCACAAAAATGCGAGAAAGCGGTTTCCAACAAGAAAATATGTTGTTAACAATATAGATAGTCAATGGCAAGCGGACTTGGCTGACATGCAACAGATATCACAGTACAATGATGGCTATAAATACATCTTAACCGTAATAGATATTTTATCTCGCTATGCTTGGGCACGTGCGCTGAAATCTAAACGAGGACCAGAAGTTGAAGCGGCTTTTCAGAGCATTTTCGATGAGGGGCGTGTTCCGCAAAGAATACAGACCGATCAAGGGAAGGAATTCGAAAACTCTCATGTTCGAAGTCTCCTTAAAAGTCATAATGTGGAATTGTTTAGTGTCAAAAGTGCTTATAAAGCTGCCATGGTTGAGAGGTTCAATCGCACACTGAAGACAAAAATATGGCGCTATTTCACTGCAAAAAATACACATGTTTGGGTAGGTGAGCTGCAGAAATTTGTTAAGAATTACAATGAAAGCTACCATCGAATCATTAAGATGAAACCAGTTGATGTTACCCCAGATAATGCGATGGATGTATGGCTTCGATTGTATGATAAGAAAGCGAAAAACATTTCCAATGAAAAGAAAATTAATGTTGGTGATAGAGTTCGGATTTCAAAGGTTAAGTCTACATTTGAGAAGGGGTATCTACCTAATTGGACTGAAGAAGAGTTTTTTGTGGATGAAGTAAATACAAAATTTAGACCCACCATGTATAAATTAATAGATTACCATGGCAATCCAATTGAAGGAAAATTTTACTCTTATGAATTGCAAGGAGTAGACAGAAGTGAAGAGGTGTATATGATTGATAAAATAATTAGGAGGAAAGGTCATGGCAATCAAAGGAAATATCTAGTTAAATGGAAAGGATATCCTGATTCATTCAATAGCTGGATAACGCATCAGGATCTACAAAATGTGGAGATGGGAGACACTCGTAACTTTTAAGCTAATATAGCATGTGACTTCTTCCATATATGACTTTAACATGTCTACTAACTTCAATATCATTCTTCCAAGCAATAGCAACCCCAAGATATTCCCAAGTAACAAACCATCTCTATACTCTGTTGAATTCGCTAATCCAATTACTCTGCATGGACCCCATGAAGTTGCTCTAACTGAAATTACTTATTACAACGATATCAGTTTGCTAAAGAACAACTATTTTGAATTACATAAAGAAGTGCGAGAGAAGGATGATTGCTTTCGCATATTTCAAAATAGTCTACATGGTACATGGGCTTTTCATCATCTAACTTTACATCCTTTTTCAACATCTTTACCATCTGTTCAAAACATGATTAAAATTCAAAAGGCATTTGCAACGTCAACTTTTGATTCTAAGGTTCCCACAATGAGCTTGCAAGATACAGAAAAGGAAATCGGTAGAATGTTTGAACGAATAAATGATCTCTTCAAGCTGACTTTGAATAAATTCTACAAACCAGTCATAAAGGGGTCAACAAAATTGATGAAGGAAGGGAAGCATGTTCTTCTTGTATTAGGTAAGGATTTGAGTCATACTTTTGGGTATTCCAGAACAACTTTCTCATCAAGGTATTGGTACAATGGACGTGGGTGGAATTCGGAGAGGAAAGTCACTGATTTTAAATGTAGAATTGTGCCATTGTATGCATTACAAAAAAGGAGCATCCGAGTAAAAAATAAATTTGAGGTCATTAGAAGTGTTGAAGACTTTGCAAGAAAGTTTCAAGGATCAGTGCCAGAAACGTTAATGACTTGTGAATATAAGAAAGAGAAAGTAACTTTATTTACTGTTGAAACGGAGGCAGAATTTATTGTTTTTACTAAAAAGACACCATTGGAAAAGTCTGAGTCCGCTGTTATTGAATTTGGATCTGGAATGATTGGGATGTTTAAGGGCCTTGAAAGCGCACCTTGGTTGACAGAATTAAATGATACATTCAAGGTTCAATTGTCCTCTTCTAAACTCAAAGCATCAACAAATGCTTCATGGGATATCCACGTATACAGCGAAGACATATCGGGTGATGAATTGTCTACTTCCAGTGAACTTGTAAAAAGAGTTAATTTGAACATTGAAAGCTTGAAAACGCCATCTGAATTGTGTACAAAGTTAAATGAGTTTGGTGTAGATTACCTTGATGCAGATGAATATCACTTTTCTTATGACCCACATAAGAAACGCATGATTCTAAAGGTAGGGAAGAACTCTCTTATCAAGCTGGATAGCGTGTTAACGACCACATTGGGATTCTCAAAATCAACTATTTATGAAGGTACATCAATAGGCGATACAGCCCCATCACTAGAGCGTGATATAAGTAACTTATACGTCTATTGTAACATTATTGAATATACAAGGGTTGGCGACATTGAGGCCCCACTTCTGCGCACATTTCCTCTCTCATCCGTAAGGAAGCAACTAATCAATCGAGAATTTTTTAACACAATGTATCTACCAATCAGCCGAAATTTCATCAATAGAATTGACATATCAATTCATGATGATGCAGGAGAAGTAGTACCGTTCTGTGGTGGTGTTACTGTTTTGACCCTACATATTAGGTCACGAGAATAAGGCTTTACGCTATTGTGACTTCCATAGTTATTCAATAGTCATAATGACAGGCATTTACAGTAGACCATCATATCAGAGCGGTTATCCCGTGTTTGTTGGAGGTAGACGACAAGTTGGAGGAGGCATATTTGGTGCACTAAGACGTATGGTTCTTCCAACACTCAAAAAGTATGGCGTACCAATCATGAAGCGTGTTGGAAGCAGGGCTTTAGATTTTGGTGCAAATGTTGCAGCTGATGCGCTTCAAGGTGAGGATATCGGTGAATCTATGAAAATGCGCGCGCAGCAATCTGCCATAGACGCATTAGATGATTTAACAAAGACGAGACGTACAGTTCGGAAGAAGCGTAGGAAGTCAAGACAAGTTGGATCAGGCCGAGTTACTAAGCAAAGACGCAGGAAAAGTAAAAAGCCGACTAGAGCAGCACGTTCTAAATCTAGACGTCGAGTGAAAACAAGAAAGCGCAAACGAAATTCCACAGCTACTAGAAACAAGTCAAAACGAAGGAAGACAACATATTTGTAGAGCTAATACGATGCAGAGTATCAATTCGGCTTTGTGTTTCTTCGATTCTCCCCCTCATCAGACAGACATCATCTCCTCAACAATTGTAGACATAGTCCCCACAACAAATATCGATGGTAACCAGCAGCCTATTCAGTTTGATATACCTGCCAATCCTCAAGATTATATTGACTGTCAATCCATTGATTTAGAGTTGTGTATACAAATTAAGAAGACTGATGGTACAAATATCGATTCATCCAAGGATAAAGTGGGGTTAGCAAATCTTCCTATTGCCAGTCTGTTCTCAGATGTGTATCTAATATTGAATGACAAACAGATTGAAGGAGGGGATCGAGCATATCCATATGGAGCATATATACATACAATGACTCAATTTCAAAAGCAAGCTAAACAGTCACACTTGCAAGTTTCTGGGTGGTATGATGATCAGCAAGGGAAATTTGATGATGTCTCAAATACAGGGTTGAAAAGACGAATGGATTTAACAGCGGATTCAAAGGAATTATACTTGAAAGGACCCGTCTATCTTGATTTCCTTCGTCAATCTAGATATCTGCTATCACAGGTTAAAATGCAAATAAAATTTATTCGTGCAAATCCTGAGTTCGCGTTAATGGCTTTTGGAGCTACAAACTATCAAGTCAACATAAGTAATGCCGTGCTCAATGTAAGGCGAGTAACAATGAACCCGTCAGTCATCAACGAGCATGCGACAGGATTGAGGAAAAACAATGCAATATATCCAGTTAATCACAGTGTGTTGACAAACTTCACAATTGGTGCGGGATCATCCTCACATGCCTACCCAAATCTTTTTCCCACTGCAATGCCAAAGGCGGTGTATATCACATTTGTGGAAAATGAGGCATTCATTGGTGCTTTTGAAAAGAATCCATTCAATTTCCAACACTTTAATGTTAGCAAACTAGCACTCTATCAGGATGGGAAATTTGTATCTTGCAAAGCATATGAGCCTAATTTCAAAGATGGTAAATTCGCACGTGAATATGGTTCTATTTTCACCGCCCTCAACATGTTTAATACAGACGATTCAAATGGAATTACAATGGATATGTACAAGAATGGCTACTTCTTCATTATGTACAACCTCACAGCAGATGCAGATCTAGGTGGTGAAAGCGTAGGAGTTACAAAGCCTGGAAATCTACGACTGGAGGTATCATTTGAGTCACCTTTGAAGAAAACAATTACTTGTCTCATTTATGCTATCTATGATAGCAAAGTTGAGATAACAAGAATGAGAGACGTGACTGTCAGCTATCAGAGATGAGTAACTTAAGCAACATAGAAATCTTGAGGAAAATGAGGAAAGCTCATCCCTACTCCAAGACAATATTTCTCAATGTCTTTTCTAGAGATAATTTACCTGATTCAATTCCTTTCTATCCTTGTTCGCTTATCATCAATACGGATACCAACAATCTTCCCGGAAAACATTGGATTGCTGTATACATCAATCGTTATAAAGTTGCCGAATATTTTGACTCTCTTAATCAACCTCGTTTACATGATATCGCATTATGGATGAACAGGTTTTCCTGGACTGTTAGGAAAGTGACATCGTTCCCACTTCAAAGTAATACATCTCTAATGTGCGGTGGCTATGTACTCTATTTTGTCAACGAGAGACCATTGAAAAATAACTGTAAAAGTGCTTTAGAACTATTTTCAAAAAACTGTGATAAAAATGATGTAATTCTTACTAAATATGTTGAAACAGTTTTGAAATAAAGTTTTATGTTGTATCATTAACTTGCTCTCTTTTTCCAAAACAAGGGTTTATAAGGAAAACAAAAACATGCTCATATTTCATTATCTATTCACATATATACAAAAAACATGTTCACATTTCATTATCTATCCACATATATACAAAATCTACAATTTGGTTTTCATGAAACATTTTTTCAAATCACATATGATGGGAGGCACATCACTTATGTCTTTAATGCCGGTTATCACAATCTTTCCATTATGGAACACATGAACATGATATGGATGCCAGTTAGTCAATTGAGCTGCTGGAAATAACTCCACTTCATAAGTTAGATTATGTGATGATGTAACTTTACGGAAATCATAGTGATAGTGTAATTCACATAACACGGTCATTGTCTTCACTTTCCAATCAGATAATGAATCACCAAGTAAATGTTCCAAAGTTAAGTGTAAATATGAGAGATCACCCTCCATGACCCTTCCAATACATTGGATTGTTCCATTTGGAAAGAATAGGATAGTGAGAGATCTATCCTTCCTCTGAATCCTCCATGTTAACATTGAGGGTCTTCCAAGATGTAAGCTCGTTGTCGGCTTCAATTTGCGTTTTATCAGTAACCATTGTTTTCGGTTGGGTATATTCCTCTCGATCTCTTGTAGATTGAGTTTTGACTTTGCTTTTGTAGTTAACATCCGATTTACAACTTCCAACCGTTTGATGTCCTCCATCTTTAATGAATGACGTTATCTGTGGTAGTATCTCCCTTGTAAAGGTTTCCCATGTGACGTCACTGAAACGAAAAAATCGATATTCAACATCTTCACGTTTTGGTGAACAGACGTATAGTTTGACTGATGAATCACACTTTATCCATACCTTGTCATCGAGAGGAATCTTGATCCGAGTCTTATGGTTGTCAATGAGATCCACAAAGTCTTTCAGTGAAGGCAATGAGTCAATACTAATGCAAACGCCACGATGTTTTCGATCACTATTTGCTATTGAATAACGAAATGCTATTCTTTTAGAATTTGTTATGTGAACGTTTTGAACGTCACTAAGTTTCCATGTTCTAATGTAATGAGGCATGTTCCGAAAGCTATGTTTCAAATTTAGGTTTAATGTTTGCCTAAAGTTTGTTATTTTATTAGCTCAACATATCGGAATGATGTTGAGTAAAAAATTCTTCATATATTCATTCACATTAGGACTACCTATTTATTAGCAATCATTTCTACATATCGGAAAGATGTAGAAATTTCAATTTTAGTAAGACTACTTATGTATTAGTAAGTGTTGCTACATGTCGGAAGATGCAGCAATCGCAAGATCTATTACAAGTGGAATATTATATTGTTTTTATTTAGACTCATTCTACATCACCTGTGACAGGAAGGCATCTCCTTCTCTTCGACGGTGGGGGAAGACCTAGGCTATAGTGTCCATATGGTAATGATAAATTTTTATCCAGCCAACAGCGCTTATCCTCCCAAAGTGAAAGACCTCGCTTCCTAAATGATTTTGTGCTAACTATGTGATTTTTTGAATTTATAATTGTCATATCTTCAGTTGTATCATTCTCACTATAATAGACACTCCTATAGTCATCATGTTTCAATTTTTTAACTGCTGCTCTCTGAATTCCTTTTGCACGTTTGATGCTATGATTCGTAGAGTCTAGATATTTCATGGAATACATTTTCGGTTTTAGTAGGATCATTTCCTCAAGCAACTTTCCAGCACACTCATCCTTAAAACAACCTAATCTAGCTTTGTTTGTAGTTGAGTATAGTCGGTGATGACTGTCATAGTTTGAAGAGTCAAACTTTTCACCGAAGTATAGAAGTATATCTTCCAGACGGACAGATGGTGATGTGTATAAACATAGGAAGAAACTGTCGGTATCACCTCCACAAAGCCGCGTTCTATTTATCAGTGGACACCCTTTTAGATCATTGTAATATAATTGATACATTTCCAACTTACTATAGTCAAGTACTGCTTGACCAACATATATTAATTTATTTAAAACTATTGAAGGTTTGTACATTTCCATACCAACCAGATCTTCATCAAATATTTTGTGTTGAACATAGAGAGGATGATTTGACAATTTCAGTAGTTGTTTCTCATTGTTGACTAGTTTAAATTTTTTCCTTCTCCTTACATTTTCCATTGTTTTACCATATAAAGAATTATTTTTCAATTTGTAGAATGACTTTTCGAAGTCAGTGTTTGATTGAGCCCTCTTTTGAGAGTTCATATCAATGTATGTTTTTAACCAAGGCTTTTGTGTGAATTTTATGCCACTATGAATCTTCTTGATTCTCATGCCCATGGTCAAGTAAAATTTTAAAATTGAGTAGTGGACTACATAATTTTCCCTATCAAATTGATGGAGCAGAAGTTTCTTGATAGAAGAAAAATGTGTATTTGGTCTTACTTTTTCATATAGATTTTTCATATAGTGTGAAAACATTCTCTTTTCAATCATCTGCATTTCTGGAGCTAATGGGAAATCGGCAGTGTCATCATGAATGGCTGCAGGATACTCTAAATCTAAATCAAAAATGTAGCCGATTTCACCATCATCATCTATATTTTGAACATTTTCTTCATTTAAAAAATTATCTAATTCACTTTCATTCAACCATTTGAAATTTGAGTGGGGTAGATTCCTACTGAGTGAAGAACCGTAAAGGTTATTAACATCTAAGTAGGTCAAATGTCGACTTTCATGTATATTATTTCCTAATTCTTCAATGCGTGCACGCGCTCGGTGAATGTTGGTGAAAGTCATACCCCCTCTAATTCCTCGTTCAAATAGATTGTACATATTTTCATCTTGTATGTAGTGTGGGGGATCATTGGAAGAGAAATTTAGTGCTGAGGTAAAGCTAAGATGTGGGAGACTGACAAAATGTACAGGGTCGACTTCATCCTCACGTTGACTCAATGCTCTAAACACTTCAAATATGTCTGCCAACAATAAAACATCTAACTTCAGATATGCCAGCATGTAATCACCAAATGTGCTACAATTAAATTCAATCCACGCCTTGTTAGCGTGTTCATATTCACTATCGGAACAGTGCTCACGAGTAAGATCATTATAGAATTCAAATTGTGGTGGTAGACAGTCTTCCGTCAACGTGTTTAAGTTTTTTGAAGTATGAATATGGAAACACTCCCTTCTGATATAAAACATTATCACTTAATTGTGGAAATTCTACCCTTAATGTCTCTACATGCTCATACGTTTGCAAACTCTTGGCTAATTCACTCAAGGATGCACTTAGAAATTGATATGAGTCTAAGAATTTTAGTTTAAAGTATACTGTCTTCCCTTTGTATTCATTTACAGGGACACTGGCGGATAAAGTTATATATTTTTCAGCAGTTGCTGCTACAACATCTAATTTCCAAGACTTCATTCTTCCAATCGCTTTATAGCAAACGATGTGGCTATCATAATTTTTAAAATTGTGGAAAAATATGGGGAGCTCCCGTCTGTTAAGTCTTAACCGGAGATTGCATTTCCTACATAATGTTTGCCTATATCGTCCGGTGATATGATCATGATCACGAACTTTTATGACTTCATCGCTGAATTTTGATTTACATTTGTTGCAACATTCTGCATTCTCATGGCGTGCTTTTTCATCCGCTGACGGTGTCATTGGCTGCCTAGTTGTTGCACATTGGTTGTCATATAAGTCTTGGGCTACATTTTTTAAGTGGTGCAAGAAACCAATAAAGCAATTTTCACCTTCAAAGAGGTAATACTTGTTTTCAAATTTTGATTGAAGGGCATTATGCCAGACATGATAAGCTCCAATGGCCGCAGGTTTATGTATTTTATTATCAATGTAGCACTCTATATCTGCATAAATTACTAAAGGAGGACTTAGTTGATATTCCATGCTACTTGTTAGTACTTTTAGATCTGTCGGCATTTTTTCTATTTGTGCTTTTCCTCGAATGCAAAACTGGAAATGTCGTTCTAGTGTTGTCTTATATGTGAATGACTGAGTGCATCTTTCGCAGAAGTATTTATGTCTTTTTAAAGTTCTCCTATACAATCTTGACAGCTTTGGAATTCCACAATAGTGTGCTGCTCCATTGTTTAGAATTAGCAAAATATTAACCGTTTGCCTACCAGTAAAGTTACTATTGTAACGAACACCTTTGAGTCCATTTTCATAAAAGTGAATGTTAATTTTAATATCATTATTTTTCTCAAATTTTGGAATATCTTTGATTGATACTGGTGTGGAAATGCCTTCCATATTTAGCTCAGATGTCCACTCACTATATGATTTTACTTCATTCCTTGAATAAGGTACTTCATTATAATGCAATATTGATAAAACTGCATATAGGAAGCAATCATTTGCATTTGAATTAACATTAATGACAGCTTTAGAGTTTTTTAACTTCTTTGGTAGAGGAAATGATTGTCCACCTGACAGTATTGGACTTGTTATTACATTGAACTCTATATTTTGTACATCATCTATAATCCAATTGCTACCCTTTTTTGTGAAGGCTTCAATATGATTTATTAGACTATTTAGATGATCCTGAAACCAAGCATCATAGTCATAAATATAGTTTGAGGATGATGAGGTAAAGTGTGCGAGAAAAGTTTCTTCTTCTTGAGGATTAGAACGGACATAACGAATTTGTGCAATCAGACGACCGCGCAATTGATAGCTCCTTAGTAAGTCAGACACTAAATTCCCTAACATGGAACGCATGCTTTCTAAAAATGATGTTATGTCCACAGTAGGTGTTGTTGGCGTGATATCATACACACGTGCATGGCCATTGAGTGCGCTTTCACTGAGACTAACAGTTCCATAGTTATTATGCATATTCATCTCACTATTTGTGTTATGTACATTCATATGCTGTCGAAATCTACTTATAGAGTTATACGTTTTGCCACACCGAGAGCAGTATTGCATAAAGTTTTGTATGTTAGTTGAAGCGCTGGTTGTTGGCTTAGAAGTAGATCTATTTTGATTATTTGAATTTGACTCTGTTATGCTATCATTCGGTTTATTATTGCATACAAGTTTATGCCTCTTAAGATTATCCATCCTATTCGTCTTATATGGACACTTGCTACATTGATACGTTTTTCCTAACTTACAAAATTTTTCATGTCGTTGCAAATTGCCTATGAGAGTGAACACTTTTCCACACTTGGTACAGACAACCATGATTATTGATGAGGATTGAAATTAGCAAGCCCTTATATACATCTACCAGCTAATGACGTCAGCGTCATCACCAGCCAATACCGTATGTTCCGATCTGTTGTAAAGACAAAACACATATAATTTCAACAATTATTTTTTTCAAAAAAAGAAGAAAATAAAAGTTAAAGTAATAAAGTTACAGTCTGACACATTTAACAATACCACTATGGTAGAGTTTTAGGTGACTGCAGCTGTCACTACAGCCACCCAAATCGTCCATCCTCGTAAGGCGCACTCTTCTGATGCCATTTTGGGAGCATTCCAGGTGCACAAGCGTTTCTTTGTTATGCTGTTGGCTGGTGGTAACTTGGGAGGCCAACAGGAGGTTTGATTGAGTAATATTTCTTAGAGACTCAATCAAACCTCTATTGTCCTCCTCCAACTTAGCCTCGCGGGCCTCAGCCTCCTTTAGGCGCTCTTGGCAACGACGGAGTTGCACCTCAACGTCTTGTACCTCTTCTGCTGTCGCGTCGAGATCCACATCATACTGCCGGACAGGGAGAGCAGCTGGAGGTGCGGGCGCAGCAGCGTGAGGGGAAGGATCTGCGGCTGGGATCGGACAGGAAGGAGCTGCGGCTGGGATCGGAGAGGAAGGAGCTGCGGCTGGGATCGAAGAGGAAGGAGCCAGTGTCATCATCGGCGATAATGGAAGGCGCACACTCCAGCTCGGAGAAGCCCGGATGTGGCTGAACGAGACTTCCTCCTGAGATGCACACATCGCGGAGTCCTGTAATCGAAAGAAACAATTGTTTATCATCTATTTAGCATTTTACCATTGATGAGATACAAAAGTGAATTTCTCTTACCTCCGCTGTATTGTGACCTTCTGATCGGTTCCAACCTCCGTCTCACGGGGCAACGAGTCATTCTAAAAGATAAATCAATCTATTACAAACAAAAAACATATTTTAATAGAAAATTCTGTACTCATGCAGTTGACCAACTTTGATACTTACATTTGTAACAGGATCATCATCCTCATCGGAAGAAGATGTCGGGGAAGAAGTCGCTGACGACGTTTCCTCATCAGATGAAGTCGCTGATGAGGTTTCATCGTCCTCTGATGAGGACTCCCGAATAGGATACGGCTTTTCCTCATTCTCTTCCACCGATGTACTGGTCGCTGGCGTCGAAAGGAAACTTCGATGCTTCCTGAGGGACAGCGATCGCGCAACCTGCAGAGAAAAATAATATAACATGTTCGCAACTCATTGAGAAGCATACATGTTCTTGGAAATACTTCATGCATTGAGAAATATTATTGACAAATAACTAAACAATGACACTTACGGGACTAGGAAGACACATCTTCTCCGGTGTAGGCAAACGGGGTATACTTTTCACACCTGTAAACAGCTGAAGAAAAGAACATATTCAATTTCGCATAAAGAGCTAATGAATAACTTTAATACTTACATTTCTCAAGCATTCAGCCGCTTTCTCCTCTTCAAACTGATACAATTCTGTTGAGGCAACTCACTCTGAAATGTTGTGACAATGTTGAAATACTTTTTACATGATAGAATAATTAATGGAGTAATGTATTCTCACATTTTTAGTGACGATCTTTTTCTGAATTAAGACCTTGGTCTTCTTAGGAGGAGGCATCTCATCATTATCCTGAAATGATTAAACGATATATGTTTTTATGTATAATGGACCAATAATTAATTTATTCGGATTTAAGAAGCTATCCTTTGAAGGTTTTATGTATGATTGGCAGAACTCACCTCAAAATCGCTTAAGGTGTCATCGATGAACTGTCGTGACTTGGGGGCTTTCTTTGGGGCTCGGGACTTGATAGGTTTCTTTATTGCTGTAGGCTCATCAACCTGTGAAAGGACACCTTCCATCGGCCTCTCCTTTTGAAATAACCGTTCCGACCTCCTCTTTTCAGCCTTTGAGGTGAGGTTGATTCCCTTCCTCCCATTTTGTTGAGCACATGGTGTATGTTTCTCAATGAATGCCTTAGAGGCTTCGCTATTAACCTTTTCAGTACTCCGTTTATATGACTTGCAGGTTAGGCAGTACAGATACGTGCATTCACTTTTGAAGATACAGTTCTTGTGGCCGCTCTTATTAGCATGTCCAACGGGTATTTTGCACGTTTCACAGAAATGAAAAATTAGGCGCTGTCGTGCAAGACTCTCTTGTCGGACCATCTCTGTGGAGGAAAAAAATTTGATTATAATTTTATCTCTTATTAAATGAGAACTCATTTATATATCACCAACAAAACATTATGAAGTACTAACTTGATATTGAATAAATCTTAGAAAGATTTGAAATCTGAAGTTGAAATTGAAACCGAAAGTCGAAAGTTTAATTTTCATTCGAAAACGGTTTGCTCATAGAAAGAGTTGAAATTTACAAGTAGCTGTCTTGAAATTATTTAATTTCGAAATTAATTTGATGAAATGAAAGTGAAATTTCGAAAATTTCAACCAATCCTCAATTTGTTTAATTAAACAAGTTTGAATTTTATACATCTGTTAGCAGATGACAGACTGAATATTTAAAATGGATGAAGGCTTTATTTAGGTATCTTTTATTTATAAACAAACTGTGAAAATCTTGTTGATTCAAATACACTTACATTTAAACTGATATATTCATGTCTCTCGCTCAGTGACTTAATATAGGATGAAAAATTAAAAAAAAACATGGTTAATAATATAACATAAAGTGTTCCTATCCTAAAAACCCAAGCTTCTATATTTAAAGCTATTTGGTTATAAAAACTTAATAAAGTTCCTACTCCCGAATATCCTATAAAGTAGCACAACATGACAATGAAACTCACTTCAGAATTGTAATAAGAACCGGAGAACGGAGGAACGAAGAACGACGTCTGTTATGGACACTAAATAATTTGAAAATGAGTGAAAATTCGTTGTGTGCAACTTCTTTATATATGAAATTGACAAAGCAACTATGAACAAAGACCTTATGACATCACATCTTGGAATTGGTACGGTTAAACAAAATTGATAACTCAAACAAGAATTGGAACAGCTGGTTTATTTTTAACCTTAGAAATGGAAGTGCATCATATGTGTTGAAAGATTTCTACATGTAAACAGTAGAGTGAATTCAAAGTAATATGAACTGATGGACTGATGTATTATTTGATATACATGTTATTATTAACCCTTAGGCTACCAAGGGTGGTTCTGAGAGCCACCCTGTGCTGTTTTCGTGAGTATTACTCAGTTTGTTTCCAAATCAGTGACATAAAATCCTTTACATGACAATTTTCTTAGATATATTAGCAAAACGATTTGTGATTGACCAGCGAACGTTGTTCTGTTTAATTGTTCATTTGGGACCGTTGAATAAGCGCAGTTCTTTTGGGTTCTTACCCATTTACCAGAGGCGTAAACGGACCGTGGACTTGCAAAAGATTGGACATTTTATAAGGACAGACAAACAGAAAGAGGTTATAGAGAATGATGAACGCGTGTCGATGTCGAGGCGTCAGAACTGGTGTTGGGGAGATTGCGAAAAGGTCAGCAAAAGTGCACGCGCTAAGGTGCACGCCAAGAAAGCAGAACGGAACGCTCGTCTCTGGACCGGCCGATTCTGAGCGATGCTCCATGATGCTAGGTCAAAGCCAATTCGATGGCCGCAAAAACTCCTACACCATTGTCAGTTACTTGTCATTCTCAAATCATGCGACCGCAACGAGAGGATGCTCGACTGGCTCAAGCTGCCAACTATTCGGGTAGCAAACAGAACTCGGGGGATGAGGAAGTAGATGATGATTCAGACCTAGGGAAGATAAAAGTGGAGCACATTGTAGATGTTCACGATATGATTCGGCATCGAGTGAGGATTAATAACGACAATGATGAAGATGCCCCAGTGCCACGACGAGCGCGCTCTGTTGGCGGAGGGGGAAAGGAGGACGAGGATTACTTGTTTCGTTCTTCAAAACAACGGGCTGTGCGCGGTACGTGGACGAGGTTTTTGTACCTCGACAGGCACAAAAGCAAATTCCCTTTACAACGATAAGGAATGGTTACTTGTGGTTCACCTGACCACCTCTGCAGAGAGGTCGGACGCGATGCAGCAAATTGTTGTTCACGTTGGTGGAGGGAAAAACCCGAACCAGGTGCAGTGAAGAACACCAATTTTTGGGAAACCTGGTCACTTTTCTTCCCGGACAACTAGTGCTCATGCAAATTGTTCCATTTTTTCTCAGATGAAAGAAATGCTATCGGGTATTGAAAGTTCACGTTGACTGTGTTGTCCAGATCTAAAAGCTTACTTTGGAATTCTGTACTTCAGAGGGGTTTTCGGCGATCAGAAGATTCTATCGAGCAACCTTTGGAGTGAGAAACTACAACACGTTCTAACCGCACAAAAAACTATGAGAAGAAATCGCATCCTGTATTCCCAAACTTGGCAAACCGTTTTGGATATTGCGATTCGATGATTTCAGAGCTCAGAGAAGACCGGAAAGAAAAACAGATTTCATTTGCTGCCTTGAGGAGGACATTCTGGGGTCATGAGTGGAATTGAAAGGGACTCCGTACTTTGTCTACAAAGCCCAGCCATTCATATCCCCACCATGTGGATTGAAACAATCTGGTCGCCGATCACGTTTGTCGCTCACCACCACCAGGATCTACAATCCGTCAAAACCGGAAAGTATGGCCGAGCTTGTGAGATGGTTGCACAGATGGACTAAGAAACAGGTATTTCTTGAATGGCAGCCCACTATACTAAACGTCCGGAAGACACAGTGTCGCGGCTGAAGTTTCACAAAAGAGTCAAATCGAGCATAAATAAACTCGTGATGAATTTGTTGTGTGGGACCGTTCTTTCAAACGGACGGAAAGAAATGTCCACCGGGGACAGATTCTTCACTTCGATGGGATTGTTGCTACTGAAACTGACTCTGAAACCGGGAACACCAACGTATCTCGGGAACAATGCAGAAAAATAAGAGGGACATTCCTGGCGATCTTGCAATGAACCACGGGGAGCAATTTGGAACTCAATCTTTCGCCATTTCCGGTTGGCGGACCGGAAGAGGGGGACTCAAAGTCCAGTTCTATCAAGGTCAAACCAAAAGAGGGGAAAGGGTTTATCTAATATTCCTCTATGGCTTATCAGTCTGCTGAAACAACTACATGATGGCAGAGAGGAAAGAGCAACAAATTAGCAGCTCTGCTACAATAAAAACGGGGAGAAAACCAAAGGCAGGCGTTGATGTAGTGGAAGACGAACCTGTGTAAGGCCTAACTCGGTCAGGCTCTCGAGTTCACAGGTGGCCCAATGGTCCACATGCAACAACATGGTTGGATGTGGAAGGGGATCAAACGCCTTTACACCATCTTTCAAACATGTCCCATCCAGGACTGGACAACGGTTGTGGAGAGCAAGCGACGTCGACAGTTCCTACAACAGCTTGCTACCCGAGTTAGCCAAAGATCTCTTGCTGTTCAGACTGCAGGAAATTACTTTCGGACTTTCAACGGAGCTTGTCAACCTGAATCACCAAAAGCAACAGGGTCAGCAAAATCCTCCGTCGACAAGCACCTGTGCAAGATAGGAAATGGCCAAAGAATGCACCGCAGTTAAGATTGCGCCAGAGGTGAAAAGGACAGGTTGCAAGCCAAACTCGCGGACTGATAACAAAACTCGTCAACAGAGTGCCGGAGAGTGTGATGCACCAGCTTGCGGGCGACTCGCCCTCGTTGGCCCAGGTGGTTTTGTTCAATAACTGTATGTAAACTTTACTGACAATAGGTATATCGGTTTTGTTGGACATGTGTTTTTTGTTTATTATGTTTGGTATTTAAAACATGAAAACTCACTGGAAAAACTTGTTTTTTTTTAGGGTGGTTTTGCTCTAAAAAGCCACCCTTGGTAGGCCTAAAGGACATATTAAATTCCTTTGGTAGCGTATAGGGTTAATAGTTCATATTAATGATTCCATACTTTGAAGTTTATAAATACGTGTGGTTTGTATTAGAACATTTTAAAAATTTGAAATTAAGGCGCTAAATTTTCGAAATATTCAAATTTTCGACGCCAAAAGTCGAATAATTCAAAATTTAAAGATTTTTTCGAAAAATTTGAATTTCGCGCCAAAATTCAAATAATTCAAATTAAAATACTAGGTTAGGGTTAAGGGCTAGGGTTAGGGTTAGGGTTAAGGTTAGGGTTAGGGTTAGGGTTATAGGTTAGGGTTAGGGTTAGGGTTAGGGTTAAGGTTAGGGTATAAGGTTTTAGGGTTAAGGTTAGGGTTAGGGAAGCAAGAAGAAGGAGTATTCTATGGCACCCGGAACCCATGGGGTAAATAAATTTTCGAGTGCGCGAAAGCGCACGAGAAAAATTTATTTACCCTTAATTAATCCGAAAAAATTTCGAGGGCGCGAAGCGCCCGAGAAATTTTGAGGCCCCCCCCCCCGCCGTGTATGAAGTGTATGTGAGTGAAGAAGGTCAATGGGTCGAAGGTCAGGTCTAAGGTCAAGGTCAAGTGTAGAGGTTTGTTTATTATGGTCATTTTTAGTTGTAAAAAACTTCTAACTTTGAAAATTTGTAAACTTAGTCATTTTGTAGTAAAAAAACTTGGAATTTTTCAAGTTGCATTACAGATGCATAACAACTAGGATTTTTTCATCAAATGGGTACATACAATATATCATTCGAATTTGCCTACTTTTTCATGCTGATTCTAATGGGTGTATTGTATGACACATGTATGACATATAACTAGAGAGCTACATGTCTTTTAAGACATGGGCTAAAAACTTAGTGAATTTAAAAAATCTAACATTTGTCTGCTTGCTATACCAGTTGCATACAACTAGGATTTTCCCATCGAATAGGTACATACCTTATATCATTCTAAAGGTCTTTTCATTCTCATTCTTAATGGTGTCGTGTATGACCACCATGTATGATATCATCCTGGACTGTACAAGCATTTTTTAAAAATTAACAAACATAACTGTTTCTTTAAAAGTTATATGTTCTATTTATTTCAAGTTGAAAGTCTTCATACTTGATTTTTTTGTTTCAATTCAGTTATTGAACATCATTAATTGTAGATAGTTATTCCCCTTTCCCCCATTCAGACCTTAAATTGAAGACCGATTTGTGAAATGATTAAAAACAAGGTTCTGTTCATATATACCAAATAAATATTAAATAAAGAGATTAAGAAAAAAACACTAAATGTCAAGCATGGTAAGGAAAGGGTAAAAGTTTTTTCAAGTCCCAACTTTGCACATGGATCCTGGTCTTTTTTTTGGGCGCACAGGGACAGCGACGTGGTGTGTCAAGGTCGATGACCGGAAAAAATTCGGAGAGCGGTTGTGAGGTTCCGCTCGTTTCGGGCCGCTACAAATCCTCAATGAACCACCGTTTGGTGTGATACTTTTTCGGGGGCGTTCTTGACTTTGGACCGTGACCGTCCATAAAGTGGGCGTTCGCTATGGACTTCTTATTCATGTGGACGCACTCGTCTCTCAGATTGATAACGTCACTATCTCAGATCACTCGAGTAGTCGGGCGATCTTGCAGGAGGGTTGGGTGATGAACACCACCAGGCTCTCGTTTGGTGTTGTCGATCCGCTCCAGTCGGAGATTTGGGGAGGTGTAGTACTGGTACGTTCCACTGGGCGAAAGTGGTACGATCAGCAGTACCGTTCTCAACTGCGGCTTTTGTTTGCGATCCATTATGACTTGTAGATTTAAAATAATTGTAACTTTGTAAACGTTGAGGATTAGAACCTTTGATAAGAATTGGTACAAACCTCGGACTTATATGACTTTTTAAACAAAGGAAATCCTAACAGCCATTCAGAGGCAGGTACGAACTTCCCTAAATGAAATATATATAACTATATAAAGGATGTGACATTGTTCACAAACTGTTAAGAGTACTTATTCCTCAACGTTCCATAACAAGAAGCATGGTCTCAAAACCACTATTTTATTTTCAAAATGACAGAGCCAAGTCATTATGGGAGGTCCAGTTGGACATGACCATGCATCTGTTTGCGGCACTGCAATGTGGCCCTATGGAAGACCTTGACTGTCTCTGCACTTCAAAGGCGGAATGGACATACCGGTGTGGAAGTGTCCGGTACACGAATGTGACCATGACTTTAGTAAAAATCCGACATTCCATGAGTGGTGTGATGACTTCTTGAAGATCATGGAGTCGCCTGGGGGACGTGATGTTGCAACCCTCATTTATTTTTCACGCTTAAATTTAAACTTATCATTGTAATCTCTTGTCTTTTCATTTTAAACATAGTTTCTGGGAATTGGTTTTCTTATTGGGGAGCAATAAATCATAACTGCACCAAGTAAAGTTTCACATCTAAATAGTGATACATTAAAAATAATTGTCACAATAGTCGCAATTTGGAGCAAACCCATTCAAAATCAAACAACGGACCGTCTATCGGTACGTACAAAGTGCTCAGAACCAAACCACACAAGTTCGATCATAGACGTTCCGAACACAGTGTACCTAAACAATGTATCACTATCCAGTAAAAACAGATCTGCATACAAAGTTTCCTATTGATAAACACTGAATTATACATGTACCTATCCATTGATGGCCTATCGATAACTAAAGTATACATGTTACCTATCCATTGTTCCTTTCAATGTACCTATCATGTACCTATCCATGTTCCTATTGACAACACTAAACTTTTTACATGTTTACCTATCCATGTATCTATTGATTAACACTAAACTTTACATGTATACCCTATCCATGTTAACCTATCCGCCAGGGCTAGTAGGGCA
>CAJQUW010005217.1:5000-49631 GCA_907163375.1 Prostheceraeus crozeri
AAAAGGATCAGAGGCAAACAAAATTAGAGGGTAGAATAATTTATCACAGGCAGTCAATGAGATACACTCTACTACATCAAGTGAATAAATTTGACATTCACCTTGAAAGTAAAATACACGTGTAGACATAGGTTTGTCATAACAACCCGTGGCAAATGATGCAGCGTAACACTGTTTTTGACAATGGTTGTTTAACGGTATCCTGTTAATTATCCTTTTTAAGACTAAACTAGAGGTCGTCCATGTCGCTCTATCGAATATGAGCGATTTTACAAAAACACCCTTCAATTGTGTCACGTTAAGAATTACTAATGTTTTTGCATGTAGGCAGAGGGTAACAATGCCTCAGGGAACTTTTTGTTTCCCTAGGAAATAGATCAATTAAAGATCATGGTAGACAAGCCCTTCAAAATCAATTGTTTTTGTGGCTCTGTTTTGGTGACATAATCTATGGCTTGTAGATCCTCATATCGCACTCCGAATTGCAAAGGAAACAATTAATCCTAGATGGAGGAGCCAGATGACACAAAATGATTGCAAATGATTCGGTCAAACGCATGCAGTCGTATCTACAATTAGGAGAGGCAAGTTCTATTAACCGACAGATCGACGGCGTGACGGAGATGAATTCGATTGCATATTAGAAAGCATAAAAGCAAAACAAACCCAATACACTTAACATGGAGTCAATGCTCACTCACTGATTAGCATCACCAAATGTTCATAACAAATAAACCATGCAAAAAGAAATCGCAATGAAACTTCTTCTCAGCAAAATCACGCACCGCACTAATTTAATGCAAAAATATGGCATAAATAGCGGCTTTAGCAAATGCTTAATTGATTAATCAACACAATATCACACATGAATAATTCCATGCATTAACTTAACATAAATAGAAATAAATAAATTTCGAAAAGATAGATATTGATATTAAAATCTGCTGAAAGAGATATTATAATTTAAAATATAATATTTAGTTTGATAAAAAAGCATCATGCAAATAAAGCGCGCTATTCAAAAATAGTGTTCGAAAGCTGTAGTGTGTAAGAAGACGAGCTGCTACCCAGACATTAAAAAAATCGTGCTTTGCCATTGATTTGAGTTTCAATCAATGTAGTGCATAGAAGTAGGGATTATTAGATAGAGTGAGTAACTTCGCATAATTAAATCCCCAATGTTTATACACCTTTCGATTTTACTAATGAACTCAAGGAGATGACACCGGAATTGATATCCAAATGTTGAGATATGCACATTTATGCAGCTCTGCAGAGATTACAACGGAATTGAGAGTCAATGATTGTAATGTAGAAGGAATGATGGTACCGTCAATTGGGGTAACTTGTGCCACTGTTTTGCGTTTTTTGAGATTGCGCCCGGGGAAATCTTTTTTAGAACTCCAAACCTACATGGTACTGAACTTCAAGGTTCTCGAAATATCATGCACATTTTTAGAATTTTTTTATCCATACTTTTGACACTAGGACCAGCCAAAAGTGGCACAAGTTACCCCATTAAATGGGCAACTTGTGCTACTCATCGTATGTTGCATTAATTCAGTCATTTATTTACAGATGTTGCTTGAAATCACAGAACAAAATGCTTCCAATTTATTTTGCAGTATTAAAACAATAACAAACGCACATGAAACTAAGAGATAATGTAGAATATGTAGAAAATATAAAATCAAATATCATAAAAAGGGTATTTTTTCCTCAAAATTGATCAAACATCGATAGTAAACACTCGACGTCAACCGTGTGCGGTTGTACGTGTTCTGTCTGACGCTCCGTGATATGCATTGTGCCTGAGTTACTGTCGATGTTTGATGTCTAAATCGTTCAATTTTTGTATCAACGGACTCGTCTTTGTGTGCTCAATTCAAATATCTCACTGGTGGATTTGTTGCTGGCTCTTTGGTAGTGTTTTTTGGATTTTTCTATCCTGTGAATGGTTGGTTTGCTGATATCTGTTCATCGCTCTCCCTACGGATTATCAATGATCGTCGTGGTGAATCCTTTGTGTCTTGTGTGTGCTATTTCAGGCATCTATTTCTGTCTAGATATCCACGTGCTTCCACTTCATTGCTGTGCCTTGTGTTGACGGCTGGACTGTCAGCTAACCGATCACGGTTATCAAGGCTCAATTACGCGACGCTCCTTGAACGAAATAATTTGGATTTATCGATTTCGATCACGTGTTGCGTGCGCTTTGGTGACGCCAATTCATAAGAACATGGCATGCCCACTCCATTGCGTGGAAGAGAGACGAGGTCAATTCGGTCGCAGCATGCATTCGCTTGTCTGAAATTTCGGACGATGATTAGAAAACAACGAAGCAATGAGGTGATTGCGATCCCTTGTCAATAGAAATAAAAGGCTGGAGAGACGAAATTACATCGCTCTCCATTGCACAGCGTGTTGACCGTTAGAGGTTTGAAAACCCGCTCGCTGAAAGATTCGTGGAAACGGCCATGGGGGGGTATGAAGTGATTTGATGTGTGCTGTGAGGAAATCGAATTAAGGAAAAATGGAGAGTCAAAACGTTGCTGTTTTTGGCATTGACGAGATGATCGATGGGTAAACTCATCTTTTGCAAAAAAGAATGCTCACGATTTAGCCAGTGTCCGACATTTTTGGAAGAGTTGCGCATTTGGAATCTCCATTTCTGACCCACCCATCAGTCCTTGGAAAGGATCAATTCTGTGAACAGGTGGCAAGCGACCGATTGCAATTAAAACTTCAGAACTTCCGATTCAAGAGAAACAAAGTCCCTAAAAGCAGCTCCCTTCTCTCCTCACCGCAACTCGAGCCGCTTCTCTAATGTCCTTATAAAGCAAGACTTGACACCAGATCCCAACAAGTCTAAGGGAAAGAGTTGTTACTTGAGATGCGTGAGAAGCGACTGAGTGGTCCTAGATGTTGTCAATATACAATAACCGAGTTGTCCTGAGGCAATCGATCAAGAATTTTCAGTAAATGCTTTGCCGTGTTCTCTTGACATAAATAACATCGACTTAAACAGATGTAGGCCTACTACTAACGTGCCAAAACTTGCTCTACTCAACATTTAGTGATGAAAATTTTCCGTGGAAAAATTATGGAAAAAATTGGAAAATTTTGGAAAATATTGGGAAAATTATGGAAAATTTTGAATGATTTGATTCTTTTGATAGGCCCTATAATTTTGAGCGCTTCCACTGCCGATAGGCAGCTACTTCCAATAAATTGGTCTGAAGCTCTTGATTTCATCATTATTTCGATTAAAGCGATCGTAGCAATGCGAGTTTCCGTCCTCGGATTTTGAACATTCTTTTCCCACCAAAGGCTTGGCTAATTTGTTAGCATTTTTAATTGTCACACAGACACCGTTTGGCATAACGTGAATCTTGCTTTCAATAGGGTATAATTTCATGAAATGTGAAAGATCTGGAGCAAAAATAATATATTTCATCTGAGAGTTTGCTAATTGTTTGCTTGAAAGTTAAGGTTTATTATGCAACGCATTTGATGCAGCGGTGATCACAGCAGTGATACAAATTCTCCATGTGTTTGTAAGCATGTGAAACATACACAGTCCCATCACAGCATTATACATGAGCGACCATATTGGAAGATATATAAAGACTAAACTCGTGAGGTACTTGGAAAATAAAGATATCTGTGATGATCATAGAAGAATATCTATGACAGTTTCTAACTTCTGGTATATTGTCCGAACGTCGCTGAGGACAAACTACACATCTTCCATAGCTCAGATGGTTCAGATAGTTTCCAAATCATTTCAGATCTACCCAAATGAATTTCAAACATTTCCAGATGAATTGGAGATTCTCCAGTTGAATTTAAGATCCTTTCAAAGTTGGGTTTCTGACAGATATCTGAAATTCAATTAGAGAAATCTGAAATCCATCTAATGTCTGAAATTCATTTGGGATGACCTGAAATAGACAATGGAAAGGGTGAAGTTGGTTTCAAAAGGTAACATGCAGGGATGGTAGAGAAGTTTTCGATCTTTGAATATTACATAGTCTTTTCAAACAACTATAACAGGTCTCCAAAACGAAGGCAAAATCGTCAATCACCGAAAAATAAATTTCAAACTATTCCATTGGAAAATTTTCCGGAAAATTTTGAAAAAAATGGAAAATTTTCCATTTGCATCACTATCAACATTAGATCCATCTTAATGAAGATTGATGAATTGTGCGCCTTCGCATCGACAAAGCAATACAATCGATGCTGTGTGTAACTGAGACATGGCTAAATGAAAGCATTCCAGCTTCCTTATCAATACCTTCCTTTTCTGTGCTAAGAGCTGACCGACTTAATAGAATCGGTGGCGGTGCATGTCTGTATTACAAAAGAACATTAAATGTAATTAAGCTCACTGTACCAAACCATCCTGATTTTTTTTGAATCAATTTGGGTCTCCATACCATCGAGTGGAATTTTACTTGTGTGCATGTACATCCAACCTAGCTTGTCTGTCGGTCTACTTCGTCATCCGATATCTGTCACAAGCTCAGCTTTGAAAGGATCTTTAATTCAACTGGAGATCTCCAATTCATCTGGATCATATCTAAAATTCATTTGGGCAGATCTGAAATCGATTTGGAACTACCTGAACCATCTGAACTAGAAATGGATGATGGGTATCCTCAACGAAGATATCGGATAATGCGCCAGAAGTTTGAAACTATCATAGATATTCTTTTACTCATCACAGATATCTTTAGTTTTCAAATATCTCACGAGTTCACAGTCTTTATAATTCCAATATGGTCGCTCATGAATGCTGCGTGGACTGTGTGCTTTAGTGTGCTTATACTTCACATGTTCATCAACACATGGAGAATTTGTATCACTATGATCAGCGCTGCATAATAAAGCTTACCTTTCAAGCTAACAATTAGAAAACTGCAAAATGAAGTACATTATTTTTGCTCCAGATCTTCCACATTGCATGAAATTATATCCTTATTATAAAGCAAGATTGACGTTATCCCAAACGGTGTCTGTGTGATAATTAAAAATCCCAACAAATTAGCGCAAGCCTTTGGTGGGAAAGGAATGTTCAAAAATCCGCGGACGGAACTCGCATTGCTACGATCGCTTTAATCGAAATAATGATGAAATCAAGAGTTTTAGACTCAATTTATTGGTACGCAGCTGCCTCGGCAGCGGCCTATCAAAACTTTCAAAATTTTCCGGAAAATTTTCATCACTAGCCCTGGATAACACCAGTGATTAAGAGTCTCATCAATCAGCGCTCGACTGCTTACACGTCGAAGAATTTTCCTTTATACTGTCACCTCAGGGACAAAATACGGGACAAGATAAAAAAAGCAAAAGTAAAATGGGCTTCAAAATCAAAAAATTCTTCAAAGGAACTTTGGCAGGCTGTCAACAATGTCTGTAAAAGAAGAGGTGGCGACGCTATTAATCATTTGCTCTCCAATTTCTCATCTGTTGATGAAGCAGTTAACGACATTAATGACGTCTTCTCTACATTTTTTGGTGGCAAGTGATCTTAATTGTCATTTAGATAGCATTGAAGGGCGCCCAATCATTGGTATCAAGCAGGTTGAGAGTGAATTGGCCAATTTGAAAGCAGGTAAATCATTCGGAAATGATCGAGTACCAACCATCGGTACAAAGCAGCGGCCATGATCCTAGCCCCTATCTTTCGCATCTCATGAACGTCATCATTGAAAGCCAAGCTTTTCCATGCATTTGGAAGTACGGTCATGTGATACCAGTACCAAAGGTTGCCCGACCTACTGTGAAAGACATAAGGCCCATCACCCTGCTACCAGTACCAAGCAAAATTTTTGAAAGACTTCTTGCGAAGGGGCTTCAGTATTTTTTCATGATGCAGCTGGTATTCATCAACATGGTGGATTGAGAGGTTCGTCGACAACAACCGCTTCCATCGTAAATCAAGAGCAAGTTTTGAAACTATTCGACAGAAGTGGCGTTGTTGGAATTCAGATCATGGCATTTGATTTGAAGAAGGTGTTTGGCAGTCTTGACCACGGAATGATAATTCAGCGTCTAAAGGAGTGTAATTTCCCAATTTATTTTGTAAATTTAATGATGTCTTACTCTTCTGGTCGCATACGGAGTGTTCGTGTCGATGCAACCGTCAGCAAAGCTGCCAGTGTGAACTCGGGTGTCAGTCAAGGGTCTGTTTTTGCCCCTTTGCTGTTTAATGCGGTTTGCTGAGCTCTTCGAGCGATTAATCAAGATCATGTTTTGGTCAAATGCATTGATGATTTTACTGTCTGTCTTCCCCTTTACAAAAATTGTAGAAATGAACATGTTATACAGGAGCATAACAATATTTTGAAATGGGCTGATGATGTTAAACTGTCAGTGAATCTCTTTAAGACCAAGTGTATATTTGTTAAGAAATCTGCTGACTGTGAACCCATTCCTCTACCAGAAATTACGTTTGTTGATTCTCATAAGATCTTGGGAATAACGTGGTGTAGTAACCTGAAATGGAATGAGCATTTTGACAATGTAACACGAATTTTCATACAGAGAACCTTTTGTCTCAGAGTGTTGAAATCATGTTTATCTAGAAAAGAGCTTTTGTGTGTCTATTTAGAAAAGACTTCACTCAGGCCACTTTTGGAATACTGTGCTCCTTTATTTATTTGTCTACCAGCGAAATTGTCTACAAAAATTGAGAAGCTACAAAATCGCGCCCACCGCATCATCTGTGGGAAAGATTGTGACAAAGACTGCATAGAGGCACTTGATGTAAGACGCACGAACATCGCATCATCACTGTTTTCAAGATCACATGATCCATCTCATTGTCTCTTCCAGTTTCTTCCACGTAAAAGTGATCGCTCTGATCGCTTTATGGTGCCTCAAATCATGACTGCTCGACGAAGGTCATCATTCTTTATTTATATGACTCTGGTGAATAGTGGTCTTCATGACATGTGTTGAGTTACTTCTATATCTTTGTCTCATGACTGTAACTTTTACATGACTGACTTGATTTTCATTTGAATCAAATATACGATTATGAATGAATGAATACCACTCAATGTTATGAAGATCGCATAAAAATAGAAAATGAAAGGGTTTTCAAAGCACTTATAATGATCATTCGAGGAATTAGTGTTTCACATTGTTTAGCCGAATCGATGTTGGTAGATAGCAGTAACTGGAATAGGCCTACTTATACCGGTACGGGGCACTTCACAAGATCGCACAATTCATCGCAATACAATTATCATTCATTGAAACGAAGCACGCCTCTTCTAAGAACGACAGATGGGCTTACTTTACCGACAATCTGCTCGTGATCAATGTCGGAAATATCTTCTTTCTCTGGAAATTGAATTGATCGTTTTCTTCCCGATATTGTTTCAGACTTCATACTGTGAAATCGGCATTTCCATGAATGGTCAGCACTTGTCCTAAAAAATATCGCATGCTGTTTGATCGAAGCAAACTGAGTTTGACAAGAACCCAGCCACCCTCAGTCAAAGTTCCAATAGCAATTTCTTCAGCTCCCTCCATCCGGTGATGCTGATGATCGAGTGACATTGCATGTGAATTCTGAGACACTTAATTCGCTGTTCCCAACAGACTCAAGTAGTTATCATCGGCCTCTAAGCTTGAGATGTCAAGGTTCGACGTGTCTGTTCTCCTGCAGTTTTGTGATGAAGTGCAGTATTCTATTTCATCACAGTTACACATCGGCCAGGATCGGCTTTCATCCGTTTATTTGACGGGTGCTTTTGGGCCTTTCTGGTTTATGACGCATCAGACGGAGAAACTCAACTAAGCTCCCGCTCATGTCTTCACAATGCCTGACCGCTTTCATGTAATCGTTCCAGTACTCTATCACGATTCAAAGGAACAATCCCGGTCTTTTCGAATTCGATATCATATTCTGCGATCCGTTACCTTCAAATAGCTTATCCATTGTGTCTAAATTGATAAGCTTGGGAAGGGCAAATTGATGGCAAATCGTGTCCATGGCTATGTTTCCACTTAGTCAACGTTTGTCTCCACACACTTCAAAGATGTGAAAAAGGCAATGTCTAGCGTTTTTGAATTTCTGGTCATAAATTGCCATTCGCACAGGATCGTAAAAACCGAATGTAGTGTATCTCAAACTGCAAAAAACGGACCTTGATAGGCCTATGTTTACATCACTTGAACAAAATGAAAACCATCATTATAGGAGTCACAGTTGCAGTCAATTAATAATCTATTTTACTGATCAATATCCATAGTTAATATTTTTGACCAGCTTGCTTCATGAAAATCCTTTCTGCGTAAGAAATCCGTTATTATTACTAAGGGATAACCTGTGCCACCGACCTCCGGGGTAACTTATGTGCCACGAAAATAGACTAATTTTACTAAAATTGGTCTCACAACCTCAAAAATAAACCAATTTTGTTCATTCTTTTTCTTATACCAATATACGCCACATAACATGATATCTGAGTATTATCTTAATTGAAATATGCATCAATGCTCACCACCTATGAAAGTTTTTTGCAATTTGAAATAGTGCAAAAAAGTGACTTTTTTCAAAAAAATCGTAGACAATCTGAATTTTGTAGGAAGTCTTAGGACAGATGTAACTTTTTACTAAATTGATTCAATTTTACAGGAAAAATAATTGCATGACCGATAATAGTATCATAAATCTTACAGATGGATGTGAAAGTTCAAAAACGACCGTGGCACAAGTTACCCCAGTTGACGGTATTTCACAGATTCTCATGACAGCCTTGCAGATTCAATGTTTGCTAAATTAGCATTTCGATGGGTTCCTATTACTTTCATGCTCAACCTCAAGGGTATTTTCTTCAGCGTGATCATCAAAGGCAAACTGCCACCTGCACAGCAAAACCACATAATCAAAGACAATGACTTCATTTAACTTTGAAAGATGCAAATGGTTCCACATCACTATTCAAATTCTAGAAATGAAACATGAATTTATTGAATCATAAAATCACGCCGTTGAAAATTGAATTAAAAACTTGAAATTTCAGCCAAAAAAGCACAATAAGATGTCGACTTTTTCATGAAGACTTCCATTATAATACGGATCATGAAACTCCCTTGATAATCAGCTTATAATAATATTAGGATGCTTATTAGCAAATATTCGTTTCTTTTGATATCCAACTTGTTTCATACTACTTATTTAGGAGCCTCATCTCGGTAGTATATAAATTGGCAAATTTTGACTTTTTAAAAAGTGCTCAAATAATTTTTTGGACCACGGGAACGTAATCTCCGCAAAAAAATCTTCTGATATAGAAATTTTCACTGCATACATATACTAGTTTGAGTCGAGACCATAGAGTAAGTAAAAATAGATAGAGCGTCGACTCAAAAAGTGTCAGTATGCAGTGAAAATATTTATATCAAAAGATTCAGTTTTTTACGAAGAATTTTTAATAAGCATCCTGACTATAAAGCGGAAATTAAGATCATTATCAAGGGAATTTCATAAGCCGCATAATAATGTAAGTCTTCATGAAAAAGTCACGTATTGTGCTCTTGGCTGAAATTTCAAGTTTTTGATTCTGTTTTTAACGTTTCATCGGTGTGATTTCATGTTCATTTATGTTTCTCTTGAATCTGAATAATGGTGTGAACCCCTATTTACATCTTTCAGAGTTAATTGAAACCATAGGCTTTGACTGGACTTTGATCATGTTATTTTGCTCTACCGGTGGCAGGTTGCTTGTAGTATGATCACGCTTAAAGAAATGTTCTTGTGGTTAAGCATGAAAGTAATAGCAACTTATCGAATTGCTAGTAAACAATACTACAATAGTATAATACTAGTAAATAATACTACAATAGTATAATACTAGTAAATAATACTATATAAATACTAGTAAACAATACTATAGTAGAGATTCTACTAGAATTGCTAGAAAACAATACCTCTCCAAGGCTGTCATGACACGGACTGTAAAATATCTTCTGCATGATACACTGAAAAATTATTGTAAAATTCTGTATTAATTCCTATCATGATCAGTCATTTTCGTGGCTTATTCAAGACTGTAAGCATTTTCTCATCTCAGGGTCTCAACTCGAGTTCATTTAATAAAATCGAATCTGCATGCATGCACATTCAATAACTGTGCTGAGTTGCTACTCTACATAATAAAGGCCTACCTACTCCATGATTTAGCTTTTCTCGATGGTTTTATGGCATCAATATTTTAGTCGCAACAAGGCGTCAGTGCCGTGGGATGCATTTTGCTCTCCGATTATCCTCGAACCGCTAAATCAATCTCTCATGATGAGCTTTCAATAGAATACGTTAAGGAACAATTGTATTTTGCGCTTGAAATGTTGTATATTGCAAATTATAATTATCAACATGAATCACATTGCTGAGAGAAATGATCATCTTGATTGATTTGTCAGAGTCAGAAATAGTCAAACTTATATTGCAGACACATTTTGCACCAAAGTTCTGTTTTTGGGATCTGCACTGAACATGGCCACATTGGGCTTATCCGAGGAGCCTGTCAAAATCGGCTTGGTTTCTTTGGGACATTCCGGCGTGCCAACAGAAAGGAAGCAGGAGGAACTGAAAATAAAAAGGAATTCATTTGACTCAGTGACGTGGGTTTGTTGCTACTCAAGACTCGATCATGTCATTACAAATGTAGGCTGCATGAAATGTCAGCGACACGATAATTTGAATTTCAAAAATCGCAATGTGCGGCATGGCATTTAGGCCTTTGCATGTTTAGTGAAGCGGCACGACATTCTGATAGTCCTTAGGATCAAAGGATCTCTCTAATTCTGATTTGGTGTCATTTTAATCGCTTCAAAAAAAGCTTATACATGAAGTTAGCAAATTTCCATAGTCTTGTGACTGCAGATCTGCAAATATGCAGTACCACTGTAAACTGTTGGGCACTAATTTAGGCACGAAGCCGAAATTTCGTGCCAGTTAGCGCCTAGTTTGCGCCTTTCTAGTGCCCCGAGGCACCAGTAGGCGCCACTAGGCACTAATAGGCACCAAATCAAATATTTGTTTATCCAATGAAATCGAAGGAAAAATCATTGGGCACGAACTCGGAACTATGAACTTCGTGCCTATAATCGTGCCTTGTGTTGGTTAGAATTGATGCCTAAATTTCGTGCCCTAGAGTTTACAGTGACAATTCATATCAAGTAGGCTACAGGATTCTTATTTATCATAGCTTCGCTTAATCGCAGCATCCTCTTCTTGAATTGCAAAAGCTTGTAACGCATTTGAATATCATCATTACAGCTAATAAAGTACAGATGAAGAATAGGAAAAATAGTTTTCATGCTGCTAGTGATCAAGCCCAAGCGCATAAAAGGAAAAGTTTGAGCACGTCTGGCTTTTAATTCTCCGTTTGATATTCATACCTAGCTTTGTCCGGAAGAATATCAAAAACTCATTCATTTAGTAACACCGCCGCCATGACAGCTAAAAATGAGACACAGTCAGGATTATCAACACATGTAGGCCTACGTCACGCTACGCATTATATCAAAAATTCTGGTTATGTACAAGAGTCAGTATACTGAGTGATAAGTTTGTTGAAACCTACACCTACAATATAGGTCTATCTGAGTAACTTGAAGCTATTTTGAAAAGAAAATTTCAGGCCAATTGCAGCGCAGTCATTTATTGAAACTGAAGTTATAAATTCAAAGGCCAACCGAGCTTTCTTTTCAATGATGAACCAGGAAGTGCAATTTTCTGAGCAATGACTAAATTGTCGCTCGTACTGCAACAGCAATTATCACAACTCAAAGCAATGACAATTCAAGTATCCCATAAGGCACTGTTTCTCAGCCCCCGGTCCGCTGGACAGGTCATCTTAGTCCGCGAAGTTAATGTGAAATAAAGATCGCTTTTGGTATGAAACGCTTAATCAATGACTGATTTGGTCCAATGACGTCTTTCACTGTCTTATTTGGTTTATTAATGCGATAAAGCTGTCTCAGAGTCGAAGAAGAATTTCTTGAATAAATGGTTTAACGTCACTGTCCCCCCAAAGTTGGGACTTGGACGGTGCTGACATAGTCAGACTAATTTAGAGCGTTGTGATCCCTTAGTCCGGATGTCCTTCCTGACGACTTCCAATGACACTTTCGGGGCTCGACCTCAGGAACAGATGATCGCTGTGCCACGGAGACCACCTCTAATTCTTCAATATGATAAGCATCTACAGATCATGTGTCTTCAAGGCTGTGCTGACAAAGTTATACGTGCTAATAATATGTACTACTTTGCTGCAAATTACGAGCATACGATTCAGTCAGCATCAGCTATCCACCACTAGGGACGCACTGTGTTCATCGATTTTTCACGGTTGCATAAAGAATGCGTTTTTTCAGTTGGTCCGCTCAGTTGACATACTGCTGTATTGTATACTGTTGTTGTATAGGCTACAAGATAATATCTTTTTGCTATTCGTAATTACTAGTAGCATCTCACTTGCGATCATACTTTATTCTTCCAGGACATCACCTGTAGAAACTAAATTTGAGACAAAAATGCTAAATTGTATTTCAGCGCGATTAAATAGACGCCGTTGCGCTTGATAGACCCGTATTTATTGAAATAAGTCTTTGTCCACGTACGAATAGTTCACTTGTGGTGAGCGCTCAGTCCGCGATAAGTAAAGGTTGAGAACACTGCCCTGAGGATTAATTGCCGGCGTCTGAGTGTTCTAATGTGATTTACAAGTATGCTTGTAACTGTGGAGTCATTGGAAGGACTCGCAGGCGTCTGGCAACTCGCATCTGTGCACATGTTTCTTCCTGGCTTGCTGCAGGTAAGAATTGCAAAGCTGTGACAGCAGCAATGATGCACATTGTCAGCTGATCACAGTCACGCGACTCGTCACTCGTGCATGACCGAACATCATGTTGTCAGTGTCGGAGGCTCTGTACATCAGGTTCTATAAGTCAATCCTCTGCACAAAAATCTCTGTACTGACATATGTCGATCTTCTGTAGTCAGAAAGACTTGGTGTTGTAGGCATAGAAATTGACAACAATAAAACCTCTAGAATGGAAATGAAGCTTCATGTAATGCACAATAACGGCACATAAATCGCACGCATTTTCACTTAGATGCACCTGCCAACGTCTGTATCATTGGGTTAGAATCAGTCACATGAGTAAATCGAAGCTTTTAATTGGTTCTTCATGCCCCAACTTAGTTCCCCCGGATGTGCCGCGACCTTGAGTCAATTTCCATTCTAGCGAACTTCAGATAAACAGTATATTTCTATGGTTGTAGGTGACTCTGTCGTGGCCATTGAAATTGATTGCAATAAAACCGCACGCATTTCCACTTAGATATCTGAACTTGTCAACGGCTGCATAATTGGGTGAAAATCAGTCACATGTGTGCAATTCTAAGCTTTTCATTGGTTCTTCATGCCCAAACATAGTTCCCCCGGATGTGCCGCTACCTTGAGTCAATTTCCATTCTAGTCAACTTCAGAGAAATAATCAATTCCTATCGCCATGGCAATTTGAATTGCAGTCACTGTTGCACTGCGAGTCACAATTTTGTCATTTTAGAAAATTATCCCTTCCTCGGTCAGCCTTGGTGCATGAAAGTTTTCTCGGTTGACTTTATTTAGACTTTAACTTTAATAAATGACTTTGCTGCAATTGGCTTTAAATTTTCTTTTCAAAATATCTGAGTAAGCTAACGTTAAATATTGAATTAACGGCATAATATGATGCAATACCCGCCGTGAATGCTGAAGATATTGATGATATCAAACTTTCATGTAGCAAAGTTCCATGGAAGCCACAAGTCTGCAAATGTATTTGAATGTTTCATGTGATTCTTCACTTCTGTAAGTAGGCTGCCATCATACTTGTAACAGAATAGGCTAATAATTTGTGTGATTGTGTTTTGAATTGTTTTCGTTACAGTAATATACACGAAAATACTCACGTTTACACCATCCACAAGACAAGGTACAGTCAAGCATGGTACCCAGGAGATGACACCTGTCTGCAGCTACTTGAGCGGCGCAATAATCATCATCCCGTATATCGTAGCACGGGGGATAATATATCCCTTGAGCCTCAGATTTGTAGATCAAAACTGGAACAGGAAACACAGAGATTTCATACATCATATCAATGAATAGGTTTCACTACTAATACCGGATTGGAAATGTGAGATTCAAGCCAATTGAGGTTTTAGAATTCGCAATAAGCCTAGGGCTTTAATGGCTTCCAATACAAATGAAGATATTCGAGTAAATGTAATGAGTTCCATGGCAACTATGAAGTACATAACACGGTCTTTTAATCTACAGACAGGGTTGCCAACGGTGCCGCACAAGGTTATGAGGAGACATTTTCATAACGCATTCTGAAAGCCTTCACATACATTCCTGCTTAAACTGCTAATATCCTGTAGGATTGGCTATATTGATCTCAAATCTCCTACACAACATAATAATCTTAATATAGATATATCCATCTCTTTGGGTGAAGCTATGATTTTTAAAGGCATAATACTTACATTATATAATGCCATAGAGGTCGGATTACTATCTATCTTTGCTATCTTAAGATAAAGACAGAGAGTTCCTGGACTAGATATATTACTACTTTATATACTTTATATACTACTTTATATTACTTGGAAGCAGAAGAATTCTTCTATTTCCATGCCTTAATGGGATCTGTTGACTAACTATGGTCCATAGAAGTTCCTTCGGCTTGGTCTTTTTCGCAAAGTCGTCCGGGAAATGTCGCGCTGTATGATGACTGGGGCCGTGCGCTAGCAGCACCTGCTTGCACCGGTGCACCGAAAATTTCACAGGTTGCACTGAAACACTGACATGCAGCCGAAATATAACTTCTTTTTCGCTCTAAGCTGATGGCTAATAATGATCTTGAAGGTAGGGCCTCTCTCTTCTGTTGTAAATGCTCAGAATTCAATGCTAGTTTCACAAAGCACTAGGAATATTCAACAAACTTATTCGGCTTGTTTTAATTATATTTTGCCAATACTTGCAAGTGAGTGTCACCTTACTTAGCGGCAACCAGTATATTATATTAAAAAGTCGCATTGACTAAATTGCTAAGTCAGTGGCGGACGGGAAGCGTCCACGTTTCATTGGTTTCTTTCTAAAAACACATGCACGTGCAATATGTAGCAAAGGAAATAGAATGGATCAAAGCAATGTAGCCGCAATCTACAAATTACTGTGTCGGAGGGTCAACATCTACATTACTCGGGTTCAGGCACGCACTGATGATACACTGTAAACTGTAGGGCACCAATTTAGGCACTACTAGGCACCAAGACAAATATTTGTTTATCCAATGAAATTGAAAGAATAATCAATGGGCACGAACTCGGACCTATGACATTCGTGCCTACTCGTGTCTTGTGTTGGTTAGAATTGATGCCTAAATTTCGTGCCTAATTCAAGCGAAATTTCGTGCCCTAGAGTTTACAGTGTGGAATTAATGGTACCACATCGTGAAAAATCTTTTGGACAGAACGTTGGATACATCTTGAGATTCTGGAAGATTCCTATGAGACTATGACATGGACAACGATATATTTACTATGAAATTCCGAGATTCTTTGGTCGCGAGAAATGAAATTTTGTGGCCTTAACAGGATCCTGACATGCAAAAATTGTTTAATATGTGTCATTTACAGTAAACATTCATTCCTAATTCACCTGTATATTACTAATAAAGGCTCAACACTCATCAGATTTATCATTTTACACACGCATGATAACTGCCTATAGAAAAAACAAGATGACCACACAATTCGTGATTAACGTTACAGGAACTTAATAAATAATAAATTATATCAAACATGATTTAAAAAATTCAATGTACAGTGTAATTATTAGATCGAGGAGCTAACAATCGTGAAAAAGTTCTAAATGCTTATATGTCGACAATAGTACTTACGACATGAGACAGTAACAACGAGGAGCAATTTCATGAGTGCCATTCTTGATATCTGGGGTAGATCTGAATTACAATCATCGGTATCGTGTCTTCTTTTATGAAATAATGTATGAGAAAGTGTCAGACTACAAATGCGGAAATTACGCTTATCTTTGGATTATATATAGTCTACATTCTAATCAACGCAGAGAAAAGCATACGCCCACTAATTCAGACAAATGCTGCGCTTGCTTTATCTATAGAATATAATTAATCATTTTCTACATCCAAAAGCAATTTGGGAACAGTAAAAATCTGTTCTTTACTCAATAATTCTCAACGAACGACAATCAATATTTCTATGAGTGTTACCACATATGCAATACAACCAGATTTCCTCTATATGAATACTGCTCAATGGTAAGTGCACTAGGTGACATGCCACGCTCAATTATGCGTAATTCATGCGTAAACTACGCGTAATTACACATGACCCTAAACATCCGTGGCTACGCGTGACATTGCTGCAACATCTGTAGGCAGTCCTGTTATATAGACTTCGCGTCTCATGTGTCTGCATGTATCAGAGGCTAAACAATGTGATAGGACCTCAATTTCATGCTCAGGGAAGACAGAACATGCTTAGCGGTTCATCCGTGTTTCAAGCGGCAACGCAGACAACCGTAGACGACGCGCAAACTATAAACGCTCGCCCGCGCGTATTCTTAAACATTCCCTATGTTTTAACAGCATCAGATCAAGTGATTTCTGACTCTTAGTGCAGCGCGTATGTACGCGGGTAGAAGAATAGAATGTCTTTAACTACGGATGTTTGGGGTGTTCCGTAATTACACGTGAATTACGCGTGGCATGTCACCTAGTGTGGTGTCAATTCTGATGAACGTCTGATGTGTCATTAGTTGTGTCATTAGCCGGGGAAACCGGCTCTTGGGAATCCGGACAGAGAGTTGTGTAAGGAAGAGAGTGATGGAGGTCGGGAGGAGAAAGAGAGGAAGGCCAAGGAGAAGTTGACGTGATTGTGCAGAGGAGGACCTGAAAGCCGCGGACCTGGACGAGGAGGATGCTCACGGCGGGTGGAGGAGGACAATTCGCAACGGCCGGTTTTATAAGTCAGTGACATTTGGCAGAGTGTCAGTTGTACTAGGAGGAGGTTTTACGATGTTTGCTGTCACCATGTAACCTCACACACTTAATTAGAGTGAAATTGATATATTCCATGCGGCAGAACCCTTACATTTGACCATTTTTTCAAATTCATCCATACCTATCGGAAATAGGCCTACACAAAGCCATAATTGCTACACTTTTAAACCCTGAAAACAGCTGTGGAGATCTCAAATTCATCATCTTTGTTTAGCAGCCTGATTTCAGTGTTGAACTGTGAATTCACTGACAGCTTCATCTTGAGCATTCCGAAATGCTCATTTAGGCTAACCAGTCATGTGCCATTATGTGCGGAAGTAAATAATTCGCATTCACAACGCACATACAGGAGCGTGATGTAAACAATTGATAAATGAATCTAACTCATTTAGCATCATCGTGGACATGCACAAAATCATTTTCATCTGATCATAAATGTTCTTTGAAGGGAATTTCTGCACCGTCTGAGACCTGAGTGGGGTTCAGTGAAGCCCTTGGTCTATCTTCTACTGTTTCTGTTGAAATGAACTTACACTTGCAGATTCATTGTCAAAATGATGATTTTACATGGGCATGAGCGGTTGATACACTGAGAGTTTCTTCTGAGAGAATTCTGCTGAGAGTTTCCATCTTTTATCTGAACTGTGAAAGCATAAGGTCTGTACTCAGAGACCGGAGTAGCTGGAGGGACCTGCACACATTTCAAATGCCACATGATCTTTCCTTTTGCTCGTTTGATCAGGTTTTCGATTGAAGTTACTCACTCATCACATCCATCACCGTTGAATCACTACTTCCGGGAGTATTGTGATTCATGAGCTTGTGTTTCGAATGCCTTCACATAGATCTTATCCGCATCCATGATATACAACATTTTCCATGTATCACTATCTATGCTTCTCCCTTCTGTGTGCCATAGTTGTATCATAGACTTCTATGGTTGTATTATCTCCATATGCATAGTTATCTAATTAAAACTATGCGTGCTCAAACATTTGTAATTATTGCTGATGGCTATGCTAGACTAGACGTTTTACACTCATAAATGTTTGGCCAAGATGCATTCCTTTAAACTTGGCTCTTGCTTTTAATCCCTGGTTCTTTGTCTGATCTATATGACGTTACATTGGTCCGGTGAGGCGGATATCAGACTTACATTTGGATGATTCTTGTCAATCACACTTGGATTTGGTGCTTTACTCAGGAAATGGAAAATTTGATAAGATCACGAGCAAGAGCAAAAGGAAAAATTACGAGACTGTGCAATAGGATGGAAAATTATAATCTGGAAAACCATGACGTACGATTATCAAAGAATAAAAACAAATTGCAAACATTTTGGATATGCTTCAGTCTTGTTGACAAGAATTTTGTGAAATACAACATGACATCATGATTTTGATGATATAGATAGAGAAGCATAGATAGTGAGTGATACATGGTAAATGTATATCATGGATCCGAATAAGATCAATATGAATGCATTCGAAGCAGTTTGCTTTGTTGCTAATACGGAGGTCATCCGTTAAAAATACAATTCGCTTTACAAATGCTTTCTGTGATGACATTGTTCAATTATTTTGGTTTCATGAAGTGTTCAGACAAGTATGAAAGCAAAAAACCATTGTCTGCTATCAATGGTGAGCTGATAACTCATGCTCATTCTATATGGTGATACTCATAACTCATCTACATAGGTCAATGCAATGTCTATTGATTGTCAGATTGTACATCATCAGTGAACATGATATTTCGTGTATTTTCTCTTTGAACATGCGAATGGTCTCAAGTAGTCACCATGGCTACCGCAGGTGAGCACTTCTAAGGTATTTACTTCCACCAAGGAAGACTAGGGCAAGTTCAAGAGGCGTCTCAGAACAAACGCTGATGCAAAAAACAGTTTCTGTTTGTTTTGCTTTATTTCTAAATCTAAAAGGTTTGATTATAGCCGCTGACAACTTTCTATTGATGTCTTTTGATTTTGAACAGATGCCTGAAAGACTGATGAAAAATATATGAAAATTGAATGAATATTCCATATTGAAATCAAGCTGAGCAACGGCAAAATCTATCAACGCATCAAACGTATAAAAATGAACTAAAACCATAATTGGCAAATATCAAACAATCGAGAAATTCAAAGATTAGCCAAAAAGATATGAGGAGTACCAGTCGCGTCTTTTAGATTTAGAAACAAGTAAAAAGAAAACAAAATTGTTAATGAATGAGCATAAACTGATACATCCCTCTTGATTAATATAGTGTAGGCTACATTGTTATTCATAAAGTGCCAAAATGAGTGCTACAGAAACAGAACCGAACTTGAGTACAAACTACGACTAAGAAATTAGTCCCAAAATCTATTACTCATTGAACACGAAAAATCCGCACACCTTTTCGGAACTTCTTGGTTTCGAAAACACAGTGCTAAATTCGCACCGATCATAGTACTCATTTTAATATTTATCTAAAAATAGATGAGCCTTGTTTTTACTCGGAAGCACATCTGGCACGGAGCCTTTCTTCCATGTGGACCAGTTATCATTTATCCTATTCTCATTCATTTTGTGCTGAGTGTTTAGCAAGAATGTACAGTGTACTTATTTTAAAAGTTTTAGGCTTGACCCGACCAAGATTTGAACCCAGGTACCCCCGACGCAGAGCGAACACTCTACCACAAGGCCACAGCGCCGGTTTGGGATGTTTGGGAATCAGTCGATAAATGCCATTCGGCATGTCTAACCCACTGTATCCCATGTCTAAGCCCATCCATCCAAGATTAGTGTGAATCCAAGCCTATTCACATATGCTTATGGTAGTCATAGCATTTCCATTCAGAGAATGTAAAAACGAATTGAAATCAAATGAAATTATTCTTAATTGCTCGGAATATCTGCAGAATTAAAACAAATATTGTAGCAACCACTTTTTTTCAATTTTTTCCAGCAATTATATTGATAAATGATAATGTATTTCTTCAGTATTCTTTAAATCAAGATTGCCTGGATGATATATTCATATTGATATTTCATCACATTAGCACTCAATTTGTACTTAGTAAGCATTCTAGAGACAACTTCTGTGAGATGAAATTCGGTAATTTATATACTCTTTCATTTAGTAGTCTTTAGTAGTCAGAACTTTATGATTTACAGCGCATACATGCAAGATACCAGAGCTTGACTCTCTCATTGCCGCACGATGGAAAGCCACGATAGCAGGTGATGCGTAGAATTGGAATGGTGCAATCAGCCTTTGAAAGAATGTCGAGCGTCCTGCCGAGTAGAAGGGTGAGCAAAATGGTAAAACTGAAAACATATATTTCGAGCTTCAAGTCGATTTAAGAATAAGAATGAATTATATATATTTTGCAAATGCAAATGAAGAAGTAACATATTGCAAGGAAGTCAGAAAGGAATGGTCCATGTAAGATCAGTGAAGTTATCTGTAACCGAAATTGACATAATCACAATTAGCAGCTCTGCCGTTCTTCTGCAAGGGACTTTCAGTCTTCCATTTCTTGAGTGAGGCAACATGAACTGAATTTGTAAAGAAAGATTTCGATAATATTTTGATTGAAGAAATGTTAATGCGTTGAAAGATAAATTTAATTTTCTTCATTTAAATTGACTTGAAATTTAGTAGACATCTTTGATGGAAATTTGTAGCATTGCTGCTGTATTGACAGTTTCATATACAAATGATCTTCCGCGCGCGTTTAAAAGGTCTTTCGATTATATGAACAGTTTCCGCATTTAGAATACAAGAACATTACACAACAATACTTTGCACAACGCTATTAAAAACATGCCACAGTTCATCATAGTTTAGTAAGCCTTTAAGAATTTATGTATAAACGTCTTGACATGTTCAGTACTTACTAGAAAACAACGGTTCTCCTCTCCTCAAATGAAATGAATTGGCGAGTAAGTTAAAACTATGATTAAAGTCTCACAGAGTAATACATGCATGTATAAAGTCAATCCTGCTTCATGCTACATGCAGGCCATTTTGCTTTCAGGTGTTGTTTATCAAGCTCGACCACCCTCAAGTTCAATCCGGAAAGATGAAAAGAAAACCCATCAGCAATTTCACGCGGGAGGATATCATACTCATACCTCATATCGATCTCTTCGAAAACTTTCTAAATATACTCGCAGAACATCTGTCGAATTCACTTCAGACCGTGACGCATTTATGGGATTAAATCTTAATGGCTTAGGACAACCTGCAAATGAGCCCCAAGAAAGTAAGTATTCTAATATTTTGGCAGTTTCTCGTATTCGTCGTAGTTTCACAGCCACGGCATCCGTGGTCCACTTACCAGAATTATGAATGTAAACGCAACCATTTTATAATTCTTATTGAAACAATGCCATTTGATTTAAATATATTGCTGTGGAAAGCTTGTTTCACTCCTGCTATGTTCAAATTTGATTAACTAATTTAATATCCCAACCTGAATTCATCCATCATTATGATTTCTTGTCAAATTATTGACTTATTCAATTTTATGTCAAAGTTAGTACCTAATATAACAACGGAAATCAATGATAAATCGTAGCTGTTGTTAAATTGTTGCACAGTCCGATTTCCGCATTCTATTGCCAAAGAGTATCAAATTACTTATATACTTTGATTATCATCAATTTCAAGTTGCTTGATTTTCTATCATCTGAGGCATTATCTCATTTAACACAACATTATTTACGACATGATTACAGAGCGTTTAATGATCACTCTTCTATTCGTCTAAAAGAAATGAATTTTATTCTTTTACCATTCAACAAAAAAATGAAGGATTAAAAAGATAGGTAGCGGCTATTGTTACCACTTAAAAAATGTCAAACTGCACGGTGTCACGACAATTCAGATTCGTGAGCTGTTGATCCTCAATGCATGATTCGTGCTTTTACATATCCAAATAAATAACCACGCGAAATTCACTTTTATAGCAGAATTTCTTCTCAGAAATAATCAAATTTTTGGATAATTACATCCAAACAAAATACGTTTATTGATCTGTTATTGAACGTACACTGTATACACCTTCATTCAAAAGAAATTCACTTCATGCATTTAATTCTCAATTGCCTAATTATGATACTTAGGATCATTCAAATATCATCATCATCATCAGTGCTTGTGAGATCTAAAAAACAAATTATTTCTGAGAAGAATTTCGTCCAAAAAGTAAATTTCATGTATAATTATTTGGAATATGTATTGTATGAATTAACCATGCGTAAAAATAAGCAACTCAACAATCAGGATCGTTGTGACAGCGTATACTTTGAATTCTTTTGGGTGGCAACAATAGCCTGTGGGCGTCATATTGTTGCCACTCAGTGGTTACAACGGCCACTACTATAAAGATAACACTTTCCATGCAATTCCTTATTTTAAAACAATGACCTGAACACTGCTCACAAACCGGTTTTTCAAACATTGCTTTTATACTGCGCTTTATACATTGTTTTAATATATTGTTTTCAAAAATGGCTTTTAAACCACGCATTTGAAAATGAGCTTTATTCTCTGCTCTCCTACTTGGTCGAAATATCTTGTTCTGAAGCATGATTTTCAAATGGCGGTATCACGCATTTTTTTACACAGCGTTATGAAAATAATCACAAGAATACACTTGTAATGATTGATGACATCTGCTGCAACACCGGTATAATAATTGTCTATTTATCCACAGGAACTCTTCGCGTGGTCATCTTCAATTTCTTCGTCGTCAAAATCGATCAACAACAGGAAACATTCGCAGTTGATCTAAAACAGATGTCCGATGCATGCATTGGAGACTTGCGCAGAGCTGTTGCAGAGCATTTGAACATCACTGCATTGGAAATTTATCTAAGTTTACATGTGGCGGAGAGGAAAGGCAAAGAAGTGTTTGGAGTGACTATTGACGGTCCTCGAAGTTGGTGGGGATATCTTGATATCCATGGCTCTCGATTTGATCAAGATGATGTTGATTTATGGTCTTGGAGACTTCTGCATGACGATGATAACATCTGTCCCTTGATCTCTGAGAAGTTCCGTCTTCATTTGGCGATCTCAGCAGCACCTCTTCATGAAATAAAGTTCGAAAATGAAGTAAAACGAATCAATTTCGGGGAGAACTTCACCAGATATCTTCCAATTCCAGAAAATCCTACATTGAGAGAATTGAAGATTGCCATAGGAGATTTGATTGATTTCTCTCCGGACAATGTGTGGATCAGCAAACGTGTTCCCAGAAAGAATATCCTCAAGATGTTTGGGAAACTGAGCAAACGTGAGGAAGAAGAATTCGATCCCGATCAAATGGATGGTTTTCGGCCGAAGCTGTGGATGACATTCGACAGTGATTCTTCCGTAAAATTACAAACTATGAATCATTTTAGACTTTCTCCCGCACCTCTCTGTTGGCTGGCTATTCACATGTATGAGGAGGGTGCTCCCTTCAATATCGCCACCATGGAATTACCACTGAGTGAGATTTTCACCGTCCATGATCTTCGTGCTGCTGTGGCACGTGCAGAAGACTTGACTCCTGAGCATTTGTGGGTCAGTCGTCCAGTCGGCAACTTCTTCAAGAAACAAGTCTTTGGAGTCAACAGCCATTTACGACGAAATTGGTCAGGATTCTGTTTTCGTGATGGTCTGGAATGTCGAGGAAGTGACGTCACTCAACGACGCTGGCGCCAATTGGATATCACAGAGCATTTCGTGTCGTTGCCTGGTTGGATAAACGTCATCCGCTTCTCATTTGCTCGTCTTTACTCCTTCCAGGTTAGAACTCATCTGTATGACTCAGCGAAGAGAACAGCGACTTTGTTCATTCAGCTGCCCCTTGTCGATGACTGCACAGTCGGCAATCTGAAGAAATGCGTCCACAAACATCTCAGTAATCATCTTCGCATTCAAGTGGACATGATACTCAGCCGCTTGGTTGGTACTTGCAAGAATTCTGAAGTATATGGAGTGGAGTTGGACATCCAAGCTGGTCGGAGATTCTTCTGTGATGAAAATGGCCAAGAAGCCTCAGAAACATCAAAGGTTACGTGGAAACGAATGACAAATAACGTTGAAGTTTTCCCTCTATTTCATGGTTACCGTCATATCATTCGAGTAGACTGGCGTAGGTATCCTCAGAACAGATCCAGATGGCGAATTTACTCTGCTGTGAGTAATCCTGTCTCAGACGAAATCAATCAACGACAATATTCATCATTAACAGTGTAAATCATTATATCAAAATACAACCTTCTTTCAAAAGTGCTTTTTACAGAAGTCATTCACCAACCTCATCCATCTAGGCGGGAAACAGTAGAAATCCGACTTTTCGACTGCTTTCATTGTCTATAACCGTTCTAGTCCTTTATTACTGTAGAGTGTCGGGTTTCTATGCGAGCAACTAATCGAAGTCATCCATGATATGTTCTTAGAGAATTAATTACAATAATGGGCTAAAAAAGAAGCCTCAATAGATAATTGCATTATTTACACATGTTTTCAATATTGACAGCGGACGTTAGAATGGAAACTTACCCCTAACCTGCACAAATTTGATGTAGGTGGATACAGCAGTTATAGGAATATTTCAGGCATATTTGGATCAAATTACTGATCCTTTTGGCGGAGTTGGACGGGTTTGGAAGGGCTCTTTGTAGAAAGGTCTTCATAGGAGAAAGGGTTCTTCAACTTCCAATTAAGGGTTGTTGGAATATCAAAGGGTTCTTGATTACAAGCTGGGATGGGCGACGTTGTCCTTGCGTCCATTTGGTGACTCAATGCATGTGCACTGGGTGGAATGTCGAGCATCTTCAGTCAGAGTGAATTTCAGCATGTGGCCTCCACGTGGCCCCGAAGAGCAAGAAGCACTTAGTAAATAGAAATCACACTGTCCGAGGAAACGGTTGAGTTGGTTATGTGATTGATCATGTAGGCCCACGTTTGCAATTTGGCTTGTAAGCATTGATAATATTCCGCTTAAAATACTTCTGTCGAACATTCAAGAAACATAATACTTTAGACATGATTCGTTTCTATCTAAAAAATATTTGACATATTAGACCTACTTACCACAATTTTACAAGTAATAAGCTATAAATGTTTCTCACGATCAGAGTTCTCCAAAGGAAGTGCATAGTATTTTCCGGACAATACTTCAGACTAACAGCAACATTGTCCGGGAAATACAGAAATCTCATGCAACGGATGAATTGCAAAGAGATTACAAGATCGCATGTTGTGGACCCATTCTGAAGAGAGAACTGAGAGTTTCAGCGAGTTGTTGTTGCTGTATGATAAGGATATTGTCCCATGGACGCCAACATCCCCTTTCCGGACCTCCTTTGGTATGATGAGGATTTTGACACATTTCCACAAGAAGGCTCAGAGGATGCTCTTTCCATGCGACTGTAAATGTTGTACACCACCTGTTTTATACAAGTCCAAAATTCTGAATCACATCTCATAGTTTATCTATCTCATCATTAGGTTTATCATGTATGTCGGGTAAAGGTAGGAAGATGATACCTATTTCTACGTCTCGGTCTATATTTCAATACACTGTATAAGTTATTACTTTTAAAAATGTGCAGTATTTTTTGAATCTCATCATGGAAAATGTTCCAAGTACTCGATATAATATACGCACGATTAATCATACCTAATACTAGGCCAGACTGCCATTGTTTAGGGCAATTCGCTTCAAAATTTAATAAAAGTCCAGTATACGTATCTTTACGAAAAACACTAGTTTCTACAGTATTGGTCATATTTATGTTTACGTCCAAAAATGAAATATTTTTACCTCCAACTTCAGAGGTAAATTCTAAATTCGGGTGCTGTTGATTCAGAAATTGTTTAAAGCACTCAACTTTACTAATGTCATCAAAAATACATATGCAGTCATCAACATATCTATAGTAATATATGGGACTACCCTAGATGCCCGTTTTTGGATAAAACATGCATGATTCCCATGCATGATCATACATGATTCATGCATGATCATGTATGATTTATGCATGACCATGCATGTTTCATACATGATCATGCATGTCTCATGCATGATCATGCATGCACCATACATGGCCATGCATGATTTTCATGCATGTTTTATCCATGAGACATCCATGTTATATGTATGAGACATGCATGTTATATCTATGAGACATGCATGTTTTGTCAATGAAATATCAATGATTTAATCATGTGACATCTATAATTTTACCATCGAATAGATGAAATTAACCAGGGATGCTAGTATCATTGTACAATCTGTATTGTAAGTTTATAGCACATTTTTGTCGTGGAGTGATGAATTCTACATGTTGATTGAATACAACATTGTAAAATTTACGAACATGCAGAACTTACTTTACAAATTGAAATACATTCATTACATTCCTGGCAAATTCCAGTCACTCCAGCATAGATGTGGCGCAAAGGCCATACATTATCTTCGATATAAAATTGCACATGTCACAGAGACATTCAAATGCAAATTAAATAACCGTGTATAAAATCAACATCATGTTTATAGCAATGTATTGAAGACACAAGGAAAATTCATGCACAACGTGAATTAATGAAACGCAAATGAATCAGTCTCTAACACAGTTTTCAATCTCCGATTCAAAAAACATTTCTAATGAATTTATGGAATAAAAAAATTAGAAAGAAGAGCTTTTACATGTTATTTGTAATTAGTAAAATAAGGTATTTTTCAAAAAAGACTCTGATCGAATAACAAATCATAATTCTAAAAGCTATCAGAGAAGTGTATTTTCTAGAAATGTTTTAAAACGATTAAAATGGCAGTGCAAGCGATTATTCGGAAGATGTTACTCTGAAATATTCTTTATATATTTTCTTGATGCAGCATTGTCGACCGGAAGGGTGCCATGACAGTTTATTGAGAAATTTAGTTGAAAGATATTTGAAATCATAATAAGAAACGATTGATCACTCATTCAGCTTATGGAGTTTTCTTCTGGAGCAAATATGTCATGGCACGGTACGCTTCTTCCCTTTGAGGCTATACCGAATATAACGCTGTAGATTGAAGTGTATTCTTTTGTTCTTAATTCAAATTTCAAGCATGATTGATTTCCGCACAATAGTAATCGTGTAAGAAATATTTGTTAGACCTACATTTGGTAAAATAATTATTCTTGCTAAAATTATCCTTTGTACGATAGCATTCATAGAGATTACAAAAACTGAGCCCTGCTCTCCCAAGTAAACAGCAGAAGGAATGGATATCCTTCAAAAATAAAATTTTCCATACGTATTTAGAAAATGCACAAAGTTTTACCACCGTATAGGATGACGTTCATATAGTAGCACACATCGAACGATCAGATACAAATAATTTTGAAGAAAATCACTGTTATCAACATAAAGAAAATTTCTCTTTCCGGATTTGATCATCCTTCATTTGAAAATCCTTCCAACCAGAAAACATGCCCACAGTCCGAATGCGTATTTCACGTAATCTGAAACACTGTCATTTCGAGTCGAACACCGTCGCGACGTCATCATCACATTTTTAAGAATAGAGGTGATGTCACGAAAAATTTACAGTTCAACGGAGAAACAATCACCAGTACTATGAAGTTTGGAGCGATGATACGAGGTCACTGAAAAAAACATCTTCAGTTGGACCACAAGACGTTTGTCGAATCTGATGATCGGTGGGACGTTGCGCATATATGAGAGATTTATGGGTAAATAATACTTCCAGTATTTCGGGGTTAATTAGCTCACAAGACAAGACGAAAAAACAGCCGAGCGTAGGTTCAGGTATTTGAGTCATTGATGCACAGATACGACGAGTTTGCGCAAGCCTCAGCAATAAGCACCTGTAAAAAGAAGACAAATTTTGTGCTGATGTGCAGAGCAGCTAGAATTATCATACTTAACTAATCTTAATTAACATTCTATAGGTAGGCCTACTCAAAGTTGAGAAGAGAAATCATTTATAGTAATTTTAGGTGTTGTAGTAAAGACTATTAAGAAAACTGCTTTTGACTCATTTCATCTCTGACAATGTGGCAAGCGATATTATTCTTAGGAATTTTGATAGCAAATGAAGATATTCAGGAGTGGTTGAATTGTGATCATTAACAATTTATGAATTATTTTTTTAATCAATGTTTGTAGTATCTATTAATAATTTTATTTTGATATTCAAGTACCGGTAACTGTTTTTACAAAAATGCAATCTGCAAATAAAAACGGAGTATAGCTATTGCCGACCGCCTGTCAATCGTTCGTGAAATGAAGATAGTCAGGAAAGCTTGAATTTTTCTATAATATTAACACCGTACATGTAATTTCATTTTGTTAAAATCACAATCTGCAAACACACACATAATGTCATTTGTCTACCGTTTATATGACAGCATCTCTTCAGGTATTCATGGTGACATGCGGGCCTACAACTAAACATGTGACCATAATAACTAGGCCTACGATGATATGAAAAGTGCGATGCATAATTTGTAATAAGTAAACACAAATTGATATAAAAGAGTGGCAATGAGTTTGTACTTCGATTGTTTTATATTAATCGTAAGGCATGAAAAATAAATTGATTTTGAAAAACTAAACCTATTGTTGGACTGCAACGCATAACTGATCTTTATTACAGTGTGCAGTCCGTCGTGTAGCATCTATGCCTTTTGTGTGCTTGATCATTTTTCTTAAACGACTCGAAATATCAAATTGATATCATTTTCTAAAATGTAGCGATTCTGAAAAAATTAATTGAATATCATGGGCGTTAGCTACAGGTTTTCAGTTCAATATTTATGAAATGGAAATAGTGACCTATTTAAACAAGCTTCCTTGATGAATCCATTTTTCAGAAACAAGATTAAATTGTATAACTTAAGCAGATATCGAATAGCTCAATAGTTTGTCCGCATTGATAAAAAATATTCTCCATCTAAACTTTTTGTAGTCCTGGAATAGATTTATGCCTTATACCATGTTCCAATTGTTTCAATTTTTTTTCAATTATTTGTCATCCAAATATTGATGCCATAGCACAAGTATAGCCTACTATTGAAGTGCTAAATTGAAATGGTTTTAATGCGTTAATTTAAGTTCTTTCATGCTCATAGTTTCTAGCATGCAACTATTTTGTCTCAACATGCCCAGATTTTTGTGCTATTTTCAAAGCAATCAGAAATTACGAATTTAAAAGCAGTGTATTACCATTTCAATATATTACCATTTGATTATGATTCTTTTCACGACAGAATCAACTTTAGATCGATTTTTCAACGAGAAACGTCGTCGTGAAAACTGAATGCATGCACATTCTCATGTTGACTTCAAAGTGAATAGGTCTTGGGTTTTCCATCACACAAATGATGTCACATGCCCACGACTTATTCACTTTGAATTCAATATGCCAAGAATTCCTCTTAGCAGCACATTTTAGGAGTTCTTGATAGTTATGATATTTATGTATAAATAAAGGATTCCCAAAATGTGCTGCTAAGAGGAACCGAGAGGAATTGAGATATTTTGTTGTTGCCAGTAAATTAAATTAAGTGTGACGCTAGTAGCTTTCTAGTATTTGCAAAATTAATAGCAGAGATAGCAGCACAGTCATAGAAATGTCTCTACGTGTTCATGGTCAATAAACCAACTTTTGATTTATCGATTGTATCATATGACCAAATCTTTCCTTTGATTTTGTTTTCGGGATTTCCAAATACATGTACCTAGACTTGCAGTTAAATGCTGTAAGTTGACAAAATAAATTTGGAAACATTTAGAAGCTTACCCTTTTTCTGCGGTTTGATCCAAGTGATGAATTTTTAATTCTGATGCACAAATCAAAGGAACTTGATGGCTTCATTGAGTGGAAGAACTCACTGACTACATGCGAGTGTTCATTTTTGAATTGTGCTCCATGTTGTGCATGAAAACTAAGTAAGATAATGAAAAAACGTAGACGATGAATAAATAAAGGTGTGTAAGTAGAAATATCCTCTTGATGCGCTGACTTTTGTAATATTAAGCAGTTAACACGGGTTCACGAGAACGAAGAGCGCACAACTTGGGCAGCTTTCTGTCCCACGCACAGAACTAGATTCATCTGCGCGCGCTTCGGTTTCCTAGAAAGGAAGAGTTATGTGTAACCTTATATCGAAATGGCACAGAATTAGACAACTTGCTCCTTCTCGAATGGAAAATTCGTGTATCGCTTGCTATTGGAAATGGCAAACAATAAGCTGTCAGCAAAGGACAACAGAGCCAGTGAGAGATGCGTGCGTGCTGTGATATCACTTCGCACACACCAAAACACACATCGATGCCTGGCTTCGATTCAACGTACGATTACTCTTATGCACTATACAGTGAGCAATGCCGTGGAGAGGATGTGAAAACATCAAGTGAACTAGTAGTAGTAGTAGTAGTAGTAGTAGTATGTGTTTATTCATTTGAAATGGAAATCATGCATTGCAGATACACAGATGAAAATTACAGGGCTTGTACAGTATACAGAAGACATGCACAGTAGCTGTAGGAAATACATTAGTTAGCATATTTCTGCTAGGTTATGCAAAATAGAGCATCTGGGAATAAAAGACAATTGGCGTTGTTGGGTTCTTGAAAAGGGGATAGAGACAGCGAGGGAATGTCGGGATCTTGAAAGTTTGGGGGGCATGATTTTATGCAATAAATGTTTTGGTTCTAACATTTTTCTGAAAACTGTTAGGGCAGATCTTTCCCTTCTTAGGGATAGGGGGGTGAAGCTATCACAACTGCACTTTGGTCCGCAAATAATTTTGTGAGAACGTCGCCGAACCTTTTCCAATTTTTCAACATTAAGCTGGTTCAGTCCAACGAGGAGGGCAGCATTGTATTCCAGCGTTGAAAACTAATTTTCGTACGCGTGCTACTTTCTTTAATAATGATCGGAAGGGTCAACATTATGGAGAAAACTTGTGGGCAATGATCTGAATTCTTCGAATCTGAAGGAATTTTGGCAATCGAAGCACTTCGCTGGAACTCACATTAATCCGCAAGCGACGCACGACTTTTTTCCTATCTCTGTAAGGTATTAGGAATTCCTTTTTGGCCACCTAATAGGCTCCTCAATGTGCCGTCCATTTCGTATTAATCACTCTTCTAGCAAACCGAAGCAGATAAACAAAATATTTAATTCTATGGTCCCACGTGATGGGCGGACAATAATTATTAAGCAGGGACGCTGAGTCACAGGTATCAACAGTTCCCAGCGAGAGAATATTATCGACCGCTCATGGCTCGCGAATGCGGCCACGATCAGGCTGCCAACAATGTGACCGAACTTCCTCAGCTGCGTGCGCGTGGCGAATTTCCTTAATATAGTGACGGAAAGTTATAGAAGCGAGATACGATTACGCAGACTGAGCGAGATACTTATGCAATTGTTTCTTTCAGTTACATGCTGATTTAATATCATAAGTTTTGCAAATTACTAGCTAAGTAATTTAGCGATCACACGAGCAAACTGATCAAAGTCGACTTGCTGATGGGCACGGTGTGGAACTTAGAAACTTCAATAAATGTTTCAATTTGAGAAGAAAAATGTGTGCCGATAGAATTGCTTAATATTGAAAAAATATGTCATGTGTAGGCCTAATATTGTTGACCTGTTCGTCAGCATTGACTGATGTTATTGCATTGTAGCTACAATGTACATGTAGTGAATGTGAAAGATGATGAAAAATGAGTAGAAGAAGAGGAAGAAAAAGAGGAACGAGTGAGTGAGTGAGAAAGAGAGCAGCGATGAAGTCACCTGAATATCTTAATTATACCCACCATTTCATCAAATATATAGGGCATATATAAAACACTCGAAATAATAGTAGACATGCATATTTCATATGTCGTATAGGCCCTATATGTTTCACATGTCGATATCCATGGATCATCGATGTTTTATACATGAGCGATTCTTTGAGTAATTTAAATGCATTTGTTACTTCTTACAGCATCAATATTATTAGTAAAGTCGGTATCTAACTCAAATGGACAATTCTTCTCTACAGGAAACGCTCTTTTAATTATGTATTTTATCCACGTACATGGATCATCGATGTTTTTACCATGTACAATTCCAAATTACTATTCTGAGTAATTTTTATATACATTTCCCACTCTTTACAATGCTAAATATTATTAATATAGTTATATCTACACCAAAATAGACCATTTTATTTAATAAGGAATGAAATTTCTTGATAGGATTTGTCCATGATACATGCATCATGCATGTTTTATCCAAAAACGGGCATCTAGGGTACACTCCTCATTATGCCAATTTCGTTCCATTTCAGAGAGGAAAAGATTAGCTAAAGTGGGTGCAAGGGGTGAACCCATGCTAACACCATCAACCTGTTTGAATATTTTATTATCAAAAAGGAAATGTCCTTGAGTAGCAAATTTACATAGTTTTATAAAGACATCTTTACCGTATTTAGGTTTATTGGAAGAGTTTTCTCTATAAACTAAATCCGCTGTCATCTGAATAGTTTCATCGACTCAAAAAAATACTTCAAATATACTAAAAAAATCAATACTAAAAAAAAAATCTCAGAACACTTTCAAATCCTGCTTCTGCGGAGGTCAACCAACGCCAGCTCACTTAATTTACAGACGGTGCATGAGATGTCTTAGTCAGTATTTTCTGTGAGCGAATGTAGTGCAGTCATGAGCTCGAGAGAGTAAGTTGCTGCGGGTTTGTCCAGGAGTCGATAATCGCGAAGAAAGGTTGCTGCGAAAGTTTGTTGTTTTATGGTGGTCTTCCCTTCTTCTTACTTGGCCATATTGCGCACAATTGTAAAAACGCATTCATGAAGTCACAATCAGCGCTCCGTTGAAAGTTTTGCAGAGGAATGTCAATCGTATTCCTGCTCGATGACGAGAGCTGGCTGTAGCTCTACGTGTATAGGTAAATAGGTAGAACTTTGAAAGTTGGAGAGGATTTGGTTTATTGAAATATGGGAATGCCATTTTTACATGAAGGGAGACCATTTTCACTGCAAGTTTGCTTCTCAATCGCCGACCTGGACAATAAATATAGTACAAGTATATGAAAATTCCAGAGAAAAAAGAGTTATCAATAGGAGTATTTACTTAAGCGCATAGAAGTAGATAATAGTACACTAGAATGGAAGTTTGATATCTTGCTTATGTACAATGATGGCACCCCGCATAACACGGTTTCGTAAAGTTTCGTAAAAATAACGTTCCAACTTTGGTTACTCTTTCCGTAAATTATTCGTAAAATATTAAACCTTATTTGGTAATTATTACGTGAATTATCGATCACTTTTTGCGTAACTTTACGTAATAAAATGTGCCACTTTTAACGCAACATTCACGATATGATTTTTTACCTAAAAATTACGTAACTTTTGTGAGGATAACTTACGTTACTCTTTCCGTCTTTCTATTAAAAGATCCAAAAGACACCAATAATATTTCATGTGTATTTTCATTGTGTTGATATACTGTTCACAACATATTACCAATCGTTCTTTCATATGTAGACACTAAATTGCTGGTTACACGACAAAATATTCAGAACGTCAACTGCAGGACAGCTGCAGTCTATCACAAATGTATTCTCATACTTTCTGACAATAAAAAACCAGAAGACTTACGGTATTTGAAAGGAAGGAGAACAGGTCTTCCATAGACATTAAAAATCAAGCCAACTTGACAAAGGAAGTGTGAATACTGTTCGTCCATGAAGCTGTCACAAAAATGCGAGAATGAAAAATTGAGAAACTCTACGGCTCGTTTCGGAAGAGAATAATTATTGTCTTTACATGCTACGCATACCTGGATTCGAGTAGATGGGGTCGCACATACATACAAATCTTCGTGAGTTATGAACGAAACAAACAGCATGAAATTTTCCAGATCTGTTAGGAAGCATCAATTCTTGTCTCAATAAAGCAGAGGATAGTGTGTCAATCAACACATGGAGTACCCAAAATTCAATACAAATTGATGACACCAACGATATCCAACCATTGTTGTCAGAAATTAGGAACATTCATTCACAATTTCGTCTGACCACTCTGACCTTTGAAGTTGGATCAATTCCATAACCCGTATGCTGTATATAGCATGTATATGCATAGCAGAATAATTGACGGTGGAAAATGAAGTTAGTGACCACCTGAAAAAAATGAGAGACTACATTTAGTATTATTGAGTGATCATTATCTATCGCCTACTTATATGTAGTACTAAATGGTTACATGCTCGTTGCAAACTTTTCTTCGTTCAGATTGGTGCCACAAACAGCCAGGGAAAACGAAAATTTATTATTCATTTTTCATTAAATAAAAATAGAATTCCATTTTTTCAGAAAATTTACTATTTTGTCAAAATTCTACACTATCTGATATAATGATGATAAAAAACAGGTACTATCACGATTATCCCATGCAGTTATTTCGGTTTCTGTGATGTGCTGACTTAGGCCATATAGAATGGAGCTATAATCATAAATAGTAGCGCATACGAATCACAGAGGGATTCTTTATCATAAAACATGGATTATATTTGTGGAAAATTACGCTCCGATTAATTTTGTTAAGAAAACAGAACACAATGAATAAAATCATGTAATTTGAAACCGGATAACAAGAAGCTATAAGAAAGCGAGTACTGTAATAAACGAGATATTGAAGAGAACACGGGGTATGTTTGTCACATTTATCTTATAATGTCTTATCTTAACGTAATTCCGATGGCATTCATTTTTTGCTATACATGTACTTGAAGCCACTTACTAAGTCAGAAAATGTCCATAGAAGTTTTCATACAATCTTAGACAAAACTTGAATCGAATGGCATATGGCACAAACGCGTGAATGGTTGTTAAATGTTTGGTAGAAGTACAAAGTAGGAATACGGATCTTAACAAGACTTCATAATTACCTCCATGTATGACACTATCCACCTCGTGATTGTTTCGTTACTTATCGCGTGTTCACCTGAAGATGTTCAAGACAAGCGATCTTTGTCCAAGTGCAGTTCTCGTTCATCGATTGTGGTTCCTCCGATCAAAAGATAACGGAATGATTCCAAGGAAAATACCATCTGAATGATTGACCATGAACCTGAAGCAGAAACATAACATGTATATACTGTGCGGGACGGGAGGAAGAAACTTTATAGGTTTTCATCTGACTTTTAAAGGAAATAGGAATTAGCAGTCATACAACCGGTAAGTACCGTATTGATAATTTACATGAAAACGTAGCAATAACAGCCAAAATTATTTTTCTACTGTTATTATTATTACTAAATGCACCTATGATAAGAAATAAGCATCGATACAAGAAAGTCGAGGATCGAGGATAACCGACCCTTACATAGATCAAAAAATGACGATTCAGAAGTGCGTTTAATCGGTTTCGTTAATTCATGTGAGCATAATTCCTTTGGAAATAATCTTAAACTGGAATATACTCAAGTCATGAAAATTATGATTAACATAGCTTGTTGTAAACTCGCAAACACGCGTGATACTTATATGACCGCTATCAATTTCCCATATTCGGATTTCTGTAATCCTTTCTGCGACTTATCTGTTAGTGCTATTCTTGTGCCTCTCGTTTATGTATCTAAGGCACACATGAGCAATGTATGTAAATACATGTAGAGGTGGCTTGATAACTTACTATCAACAATCTGGCTACTCTCAGAAAGCTGTCGCTTTTACTTCCATTGCATTACACACATGTACTACAAACAAAAACGTCGACCCTCTCACCTAGCTGAGAGCAGTTTCCAGATACACATGTTCTGGACAATTCGGAATTGAATGACATTTCTCGAAATTTTTAGGTAGGTGAAATAAATTATACTTAACTATCACCCGGTAATTTTTATTATTAGCGGGCCTGTTAATTTCATTGTGATAAGCATCGCAAATTATAAATAACATTCGATGAGCAACATACAACTGAGCTTTTAAGAAGACCAAAATTAGAATCAAATGCAATTCCCAGTTACTTGAAATTAATAGCTGTTTGCTTCTCACTGATTGAAGATGTCTGTGTAGAATTCGTGCCCTAATTTCGAATTAAATGAAAAATACCAAAAATCAATCAACATGTCTTTAATTCCCATTCATATAAACACGAGTTATCGGTAGGCTATCGTTTTATCATTATTCTGTTAACTTTCTATAAAATTTCCTTCAAATTTTGGTAGATAGGATTCATAACACTATCGTACATTTCAAAATTTGTTTATTTTTCATGATTTCGTCAGGATGAAAGTTTCGGGTAGAAATCATAAACAATTCAAAAGCCATAAAATTCGTATAAATATATATACTAAATTTTGATGAAGAACTTAAATATCATTCCTTGAAATCGTTGATATCCATTATACAATCGTTATTAAATATCAGGTAGTTTCTATAAAACGAAATACTACATGTATAGGAAATGAAAACGTTTACTTGAACACAAGTATATACACGTCTATATTATTTAACCGTCCAAACCGGTGAGATTGTCATCACTTTCAGCGTCCTCTGTTTTCCATCTTTTGGCTGTTGCTGGCATTCTTTTCAAAGCAGTAGATAATTTTGTTCTTACTTTCTCAGCTACTTGCTTCTCATCCCGCTTCGTCTGTTTCGCAAGAGCACCCGTCAAAATTTCAACTATGCCAAGCTTCGAGGCATCCTTTTTGCCTCGTTTACCATCTCGGCTGTACTGAGCCCAGACATCTGGCATCGCAATTTGAAGTAACATGTGATGCAGGGTAGCAGTCACAGTAATCCGTCGAATAGGTACCAAGCTTTCGATCAATGTGGTCTTCGGTATTGATTTAAGTGAAGACTTCAGTTCGTCCACTGTAGTAGCAATAGGAAAGGCGGTAACAGTAGAAGCTGGAGTTGAATCATCCGATGGACTTACATGCAGAAATCATATTTATAATTATATCTTGCTTCCTTGAAATGTCTTCTAAAATGCTCAACATACGATCGTTTACTGGTTCCATCGTGTTCAGCGTGTCATCCATCGAGACAACATCTTCCCAGTTTGCGCCATTATCTGTTTCGAAAGAAGCTGTAATGTCCTGCATCTGACTTTGATTTGGTGGGGATGGGGGCGGCAAAAACGAATTCTCCGGCTTTAGAGAAGGACAGTGGATTTCCGAATCCACATAATCTGACTCGTCGGCGCTAGTCAGGATATTTGCATCAAAGGTTGATCGCTTTTTAGGTAGCAAGACACGTGTTTTACATACGCGGGTCATAGAAATGGCGGACTTTTTCTTTTCAAATTGTATATTTCTTAACTTTCTAACTGTTTCAGTAGTGTCTTCATCATCATCGAAGATTATCTGTAGTATAACAGCATCATATTCTTTCGATAAGTAAATGCATGATACGTCAATAATTGAATCGAAGGAGACTTTTTTCCAATCCTCTATGGAATATCCTTTATATGGTTCATTGAATTTACATAGCGTATCAGGCATTTCAATGATCTGCCTATCAGAACAAAAGCAAACGACAAATTTCATGGGAACTCTGAAAAGAAGAACAAAGCACATCATATACGATGAAGAAAATAAGCTAATGGGTTTTCATGGATTCATATTAGGGTTGTTTGTCGGAAATTAGCCCATAACGTATCACGAGGTTTTCGAGTCAAAGCACGACAGTATGACATGATACAGTTTCGAACTCCTCTAGCAATATATATGATCAAATTTGTTCATTTAGAATTAGTTGATGCGTTGTCTTTAAGAGACTTCATACAAAGATTGACATGACAGACTGTAACAAGCTCTCCTACATGTAAAATGATTATGGATAACTCATCGCATCAAACTTTTTAATTAAAACAGTACATCAGAGAAAGTGGCAGATGATATCTTATTGAACCCGTATGATGAAAAAGCTAGCAGTGAATCTTACCGTACGAGTATTACATCGAACATACCGACAATAATGATTAGACGTGGACTGATGTTTATAATCATTCTACGTAAAAACTAATCGTGATTTTTCCATAATCATTTTTCTAATCGTGATAAATATTATGTCCGTGTTAGATTATGTATGAAAAAATATTTTATTGAAGTCATCATTATTTGGTGATATTAAGGGAAAAGAGGGTTAGGTCGACTATGCGACTCAGGTAAATTTCGGGTTAAACCGGGAAAATGAACTAGAACTTATTCATGTCAGCGATCGCGCTAGTGAACTCCAAGCTTACAAACAAACTACTTCAATAGTCAATACCAAAACCTGAAAACAGCAAATATAACAACTGTGACGAGTGTTGCTGTCGTACCCAATAACACACAACTTAAACGAGAGTTACGATTTACATATACGGTATCTTATCAATCAGATGTTTTTTTAACATTCTACAGTATACTTGAGGACTTGGACATGAGAAAGTAAACATTTCGATCCTTACCATTATTACACAAAATACATGAAAGCAAAGAAAAACACTGAAGCATTCATCTCTTCATTTTTTTAAATGGACAATCAGATTTTAAAACACATTTAGTCGAGTCATCACCACTGATAGTACGTATGTAGGAGAGGAAAGTAGCAATCTTTGTGCTGAAGAAGTTTGCATCTGACATAGTTTATTGGAATACATTTCAACTTAAAGCTGTAGCGTGAGCCTTTGTAGATGTGTAACAGTTTGGAATCAAGAGGATCGGTGAACACTGCTGACCTTTCTTTCAGACAACGACCAATAAAGCAAATCATAACCACTTCTTTTTCTTGCAATGTATTTTATTTTTATAACGTCAGCGTTTTTGGTTAATATGTATCGGTTAGGGCCGTACGCTCGAATTTCAGTATTTCGCAGCTGTACTCTCAAGTAGCAATTTTCCATATCTTTCCAGTCAAAGTTAACAGGAGTACCACGAACTTTATTGGAAGACACCAAATTTTTTAATTGCGGTGATGTCTCACTGAATGTGATGGTCCTTCTTAGTCTTTGACCATGACGCATAACCATATTTCGTAGTTGCTCGAGAGGTTTATTAGAAGAATGAATGCTACGAACCACGAAATTCAAGAAGCTTTCGAACCGAAAGCAGCTGAAATTGTCAGCCGTACCTCTTAATTTGCAGTCCTCGGCCAAATGAATGAGAGAATGAACTGTCAACGTCACAAATGAATCTCCCAGACTTCACTACAGTTAGCAAGAAACGAAAGGATCAAATCTTTTGCATAATCATTCAATGTTTGACACCATACTTCGTGACATAATATTCTCAGAACTACTCCTAACCATCGTAACAATTTGCCTATCGTTTCGCTGTACTTAGAAATCAGCTGGTGTCCAAAATACAGGCAGAAGAATCGAAGCTCCGTGGCCTTCCATTTTGAAAGATGGTTGATACTACGCGGGCGACGCTGAAAATCGTTGGAATGGAACTTCGAGATTTATAGATATCCGCATTCAAGTATTCTAAGTTATTTTTGTTTAACTTAAACCGTCCGTCTTTCTTTCGCAGATTTTCAAGCAATTTTATAACTGTTCCCTCACAAAACGGAATGCATGTAGTCATTCGGGAACGAAGTTATCATATCCATATTTTTCTATTGCTAGAAACGGCGAGTCACCTCGATGGTGATCTACTTGTCGCTTTTCACGAAAACTGGTATCAGTTCGCCTGTCAGCATTATGCTCAAGAAATCGACGACTTCCGCCAATAGTTACACCCTTTTGAACGCACCTATCACAAGCATAGAAACCTGTAGGAGACTTGACGTTCTTTACAAACGCCCCTGGCGATCGAATCGCACGCACAGTGTGATATTTCAACTAAGATCTTCGTATCGATAACCTTCAAACCTTTCAAGAGCAACTGATTCAATTCAACAATTGTGTCGTTTAATAGGATGTTGGGATCAAACGGCTTAGATTCTCCAAAATAAACACCTGCTATATAAACTGAATCGTCCATACCTTCAATTCCAACAGAAATAGTCCAAAATTCTTTTACCGCGCTCTTAAATATACTAACCCCGTCGATATGCAATACGATGCGGCAAGTATTTAACAACTTCCCAGATAGGAGTGACTCGAGTCCACGGGCAATCCCAAAATGAATATAGGAACCAGGAGGAACGGATTTCGTTGGAAAAATGGACGAGCTGTCTCTGATAGGAATTAACGTACGTGCATCTTGAGGAAGCCCAGGAAAGTATTTACCAAGTTTTCGAAGAAGAAGTGTCATATCAGTAGTACTTAAATGAGTATCGTTCCAATAATCCTGCAAATCGGTAAGCAAATCAGTTAGGTCAAATGAATTTATCAGTTGCAGATAAACTGATGCTACTAAAAGAGCCTCCCGAAGAATCATAAGATACAAAGGATTCATCATCTGATGAAAATGAGATGCATTCTTCAGGTTGATGTTCAGAAGATTGTTTGACCGGCTGGGTAGACGTCGCCACTAATGAATCACCCATCGTTGTTTTCAGTGTCCAGGTTGTGTACTAATTGTAAGTATTTTTCAGTTAGTATACGTTTTGATTACTAGCATATGACGCGGAGCATTCTGGACAGAACAATCATATTCTGATGTCGGTTCTATTGGGTGTTGGACAAACTGCGTTGTCTGGAGAGGACACTTGCGAAACCATAGTATTCTTACTTGACATCTGTCCAGAAATGTTGGTGGTCCATTCATCATAACACGAAGTTGTATCGCTACTGAATTCGTAAGTTCGTAATACATTTCTGAAACTGTAGTTCTCTACTGTCTGAACAGAGGACAATGGATCGATATTTCGGACTGTCAGACTTGAATTTCGTTTGCCAATGGATATTGGTAATTTCTCTTCTTACGTGAAACTGTATCTCTCTCATCGGGTGATGTAGATGTACCGCTTTCGCTGAGTTTGTAATATTTGGCAGTAGGCCTATTACGTTTCTTGCGTCGCCTCCGTTTGGCTCCTGATTTACGACTTTCCTTATCCTCGATTGAGGAAATTTTCGATTCTGACGATTCCATTGAGATCGAAACTTCAAAAATCAACAACCCTGAAATATAAAATTTTAACTACGATATCTTGAGATTTCGATATGAGAGCATTTTATAATATATATACTAACCCATATCATATATTGGAAATAATAAAAAATAGAATTACAGAATACCTGCCAACTTTCGCAATTCATTATATATATTAACTAAGAATTATGGATACATTATGCTGGCAACAGCCATTCTGTTGATCGTTACTAGCGTATGTTATTCTGCCGATAAGTTGTGACGGGGGGAGAGGCTACCGTTGAAACAATATTACCTACTATAAACGCTTAAATATACTAATGCTTGTCTGACAGTCTGGTATAGCTCAGGGATAGAGGCGTCGCCTGGTTAACATTAAATTTGAACTTTGAAACATTCTAATGTCATAACTATTTCGAGGAGTCTACACTAAATCTAAATGGGCCTATAGGCCCATTAACTAACTTGCTTGTATAAGTAGACAAAATAATATGAAGTACATGTAAATCCGAGCTTCAACTGGAGACATAATTTCCCAGTAAGTCAGGTTTCATACGCCAGTTTTTTGACTACCGGTATGGTATGGACTGAAATTTTTCCTCGGGGCGAGGAAACGTTGACGTTCGTAATGATCATTGATATAGAGAAAAAACAAAAACAAAATATCTTTGAATTACAAGTAAAAAGTTGTTCGTTTTGACATTTGATCATGCAACATGTAAAAAAATAGCATCAAAGTAAACTGATAAGCCAAATGATGTTTTAAATAATGTTACAGTCACTTATTGAATAGGCTAGGGGGCCTATCTCTTCAGAAGGCCGATTGGCGAAAGCTTAGGCAGATAGCCTACGTTAGCCTAATAATGTCTATTGATTGATATTTGCTTTAATTACATTATATAATCGCGTCGTACAAAAACCGAGTTTAAAAAACTTCAAAAATTACAGCACTTTGAATGGAAGGCATTTGAATGAAAGAACTGGAAGAGCACTTGGAAAGAGATATTGCAGACCCGAGGTGACTATGTTTAGAGGAATTTCGTGAATTTCTAACTGACTTTGTAATTGATAAAGATTTAAGGAAATGACGCGGTTTTATTACGACTCAGCCTATATTATCTATAGGCAGTTACGTTAATTACATTATTCGTAGCCTTACACATTTATAGGCTAGTTAATACATTACATTTGGCTCATCTTTTACTTATATTTTTAAATTTATTGAGACAGACAAAATATTAAAACATGTTATTACTTCACACTCATTTCAGGGATGAGAACGGTCCAATTGGGGCCCGGGCGGAAAACGAAATCTATGGGGAACCGAGATAGGAAGAATTCTCAAATACATTTTTACGCGAATTTAATGGGCCCCGGGCGGCATTCCGCCAAAATTCTCATCCCGTCATTTATGTGTGTAATTATCTTTTAATTGCAACGTCTTTCTCATCTATTCACTGAATCAAGAAAAAAAGATTTACTTCTTTAAGTATTGTGGACTACTTCATTATGATACATTGGTGATATCACCAAAAGCTATCATCCGGGGTTCTAGGCCTAGTGATACCAAATAATTTCTCAAGTACCGATGTCTTATATCTGACGCATTTATCATACCTGTACATGGGTTATAATAATTCTTATATTGTATAACAACAGTTTTATAATTCTTAGATTCACACATTTTAGATTAAAGCAAGCCTTCCAATTACTCAAAGAATGCGTGTGCTGATATACCAAGAGTGATATTGCGATATTTTAAAAGCGTCCTTTGAAGGAGTAATAAATTCGTTGAAAGATTCAAACAAAATAAAAGTATTCTATGCTTATAAAGTAGAATAATAATGGTAAAATTAGTAGTAGCGATTCTATTCTTTTCTTGTCAGGGATGGAGCGGTCCTCTCAGTCTATGAAATTTATAAATTTGAGAGGGTACAGCCTTTATAACTATAGAAATGCTAATTTTGATACATCCTTCCAAATATTATATCGTAATGTAAATTACCAAAAATGAAGTATGTCTTTTGAAGTCTCCCAGACATGACATCCAAATTCGATAGATTGATTATAATACAAACATTATCTCTGAAAATCTTTTGGAAATAAGGAAGTATCATTTTGAAGTCATCATATTCCATATATCTGAAAAATATCATTTAAAATATATTTCATGTTTTGAAAATATCATTTTCCTCTGCTCAACATTTCGTTCTGTAAATAAATGACACATATATGATAAATTCATAACATATATCTAAATAAAATGCACTAATTACATCTATCCTGAAAGTATTTTAAACTAATTTAACATGATAAATGCGTTATGATCAATGTTCGATAAAACCAAATGATTGTTTTTGTTCCTGTTGTTTATTAATTATATATGACCAATATAGTAATATCAAACCATGAAATGTAGATCAATGCAAAAAATTCTGATTTATCCGTCAGATCTGAATAAATATACATTCAGTTATAAAAATAACAATAAGGAAAATGTTTTATATATTTGCTGTTTGTCTATTGATAAATTAATGTTATACTTTAATAATTTCGCAATACATTCCCCACGTGGTCAACGTGGTTCTACTCAACTCGGGTTTGTTACTGATTTTGTCAGAAAATGTAAAAGAAATGAACCAAAGAACAATCGATTTTATAGTAAAATCATCTTTCGGAAAAAGGCGATCTTTCCTTTTTGCCTTATTGAAGAGAATAAAGAAAATTAATTGTATGAAATGATGTTTGATATTTTGAACAATCTATATATTTACAGCCTACATATAATTTTACATTATCATTTTTTTTGCGATTTGGTATCTGATAGGAAATTATGCTTTATATAAAAATTGTTCTGGAAAAAAAAGTAGATCTTTATCAAATAGCTCAGTTGTCTTGAACAAGGTGGAGTAACGTTAATTATTTCATAACATTGGAATTATATATACTATAGTACAGGTATTTAATAAATTACCTAACCTGATGGTTTTGGGGTTAATCAACATAACAACCAAAGTATATGGGTTCCATGTTCAACAGTTCAATACCCGGTATTTTTATATAATTATTTGGGGGGTGACTCACTTAATAGTCAATAGATAAATATTACGGTGGGTATAGCGGGGCCTAATATCTGCAAGGTTAAATTGTACATCCAATAATAACGCTATTATTAGAAGTTATTTATGTTGCGTTAACATTAATCACACAATTTTTCACGTAATATTTTACGTTTTACTTAGAGAACTTTTTAAAGTAAATTTTTGATACCTATAATTACCAAAATTAACTTCGTCAATAAGTTGTCATAATTATTTTTTTCTTTTTTGAATATCTTTTCTTAATTTACTTTCAATATAAAACTCGTATAAATTATGAATTAAAGTTCAGGAACCCCCCTGTTAACCTATTGTAACGAAAAATTTCCCATAATTATTGATGGTAAATTTGTGTATGCGG
>CAJQUW010005218.1:0-76222 GCA_907163375.1 Prostheceraeus crozeri
GGTTGGAATTTCAATTTTTTAAGTCAATTTCACCGGCATGATTTTATGATCATTAAATTCATGTCTCATTTCTAGAATGTGAATAGTGATGTGGACACATTTACATCTTTCAAAGTTAATTGAAATCATTGTCTTTGATTATGTGATCTGCTCTGCCAGTGGCATGTTGCCTGTGAAATGATCACGCTTAAGAAAATGCTCTAGAGGTTGAGCATGAAAGCAATAGGAACTCATCGAATTGATAATTTAACAAACATTAAATCTCCAAGCCTTTCGATTCCGGGACAACTGGGCCCAAAAAAAGTACAAAATCACTCTCCTTTTTTGACATAAATGTGTTGCACAGACTCTGCTGTACACATAAATGCCCATTTTCGATACTACAATGTCCTTGTCTATAAAATAAACTCATTTTTATGCCAAAAATCGCATATTTTTGTGTACTTTTACAAAGGGCCCAAGTGCTTCAAAGGAATAAACTTTTTTCTACATACAAACATGCCATAATAAAGGAAATACATTGTAGTTATCAAGTTAGTACCTTTTTTAGAAGATTTCGACCTACTTACTTTCTAAAAAAATTTTTTTTTCAATTTTTCAATTTTTTAAATTTTTTTCAATTGTTTTCATTGTAGTATCGAAAATGGGCATTTATGTGTACAGCAGAGTCTGTGCAACACATTTATGTCGAAAAAGGAGAGTCATTTTGTACTTTTTTTGGGCCCAGTTTTACCGGGTCCAGTTGTCCCTACCCCAGCCTTTCATGACACGAACGATCTGTAAAATAGTATCATTTCCTTCTGCTTCGCTATCATTATCAGTCAATTCCGTTGTAATTTCTTCAAAACTGCATAAATGTGCATATCTCACATTTGGAAACATTTCCGACTGTATCTTCCTTGAGTTCATTTAATAAATTCGAAAGTGTATACACATTGGGGATTTAATAAATGCGGAGTTACCACTCTACCTAATATTCCTACTCTATGGTCTGCACGTTGGGTATGTGCCCACGTGGTGGGTGTGTTTGTTTGAGTAGCTGCTTTGTTGTTGTGTTGGATGATTGTGTGAATGTGGGTGAATTGTACTTCCCTGTGCCGAGAATGGTGGGTTTTCTAAGAGGTGGTGGTTGATACGTGAGGAGGTGAAGAGGGCGGCGTTGACGTTTTGCTGTGCTTAAAAGCTGTTTTGCGTGTAGTATGAGGTGCTCAGCAATGGGGAGGACTTGCGTCGTGTCGTGTATTTATGTCGCGTGTGCATCCTGAGCGCTGTGTTCTGTATTGCTAATAGCTTTTCGATGTCTGTTTGTGAGGTATTTAATTCTCTCCCTCTTCATTCTCAGGTACATTGTTCAGAATTGAAGACTTCTGTCAGCAAGGGAATGTTAGAGATTTTGTTGTCAACTTTGATCTTCCACCTCAACCAACTGTTGGTCAAGTTCGTTCTATCATAGCTCAACATTTGAACAGAACTCCCGACGACACACTGTTGACAAGGGAAACTGGACAGACCAAAGGTACACTTGCATTTGCTGTCAATAGCGGCAATCAGTTTTGCAGCATTGCGGGTAAACCACTAACATTTATTCAGAGAAGGAAAATGGCACGCCTTGATGATGACTCGAAAAAGTTTCCCATTGTCAGCAAGAAGATCAACAAAATCATAGTTTCTCCACCTGGTGAGTTGAACAGTTTTATATGAAGGGTTGCATGTGCTGGAATGCTAAATTGCCACAGAATTAGATTCATCTGCGCGCGCTTCGGTTTCCGAGAAAGGAAGAGTTGTATGTAACCTTAATATCGAAATGGCACATCACAGAATTAGACAACTTGCTCCTTCTCGAATGGATAATTCGTGTATCGCTTGCTATTGGAAATGGCAAACAATAAGCTGTCAGCAGAGGACACCAGAGCCAGTGAGAGATGCGTGCGTGCTGTGATATCACTTTGCACTCACCAAAACACACATCGCTGCGTGGCTAACATTCGATTCAGTGTATGCACTATGCAGTGAGCAATGCCGAGGAGAGGATGTGAAATCATCAAGTGAACTAATTTTCGTACGCCTGCTACTTTCTTTAATGATGATCGGAAGGGCCAACATTATGGAGAAAACTTGTGCGCAATGATCTGAATTCTTCGAATCTGAAGGAATTTTGGCAATCGATGCACTTTGCCTGAACTCACATTAATCCGCAAGCGACGCACGACTTTTTTCCTATCTCTGTAAGGTATTAGGAATTCCTATTTGCCTCTTGATGGGTTCCTCAATGTGCCGTCGATTTCGTATTAATCACACTTCTAGCAAACCGAAGCAGATAAACAAAATATTTAATTCTGTGTAAATTGCAGCATACAAGCTAATTAAATGATGCATCTTTTAATTATGAAGATAAATATTTCAATGTTTTTCTTTGAATTATTCTGTTTTACAAAACATTGCATTTGTAGGCCAAATATCTTTTGACGTACTTTTTCTCTGATTATTTAACCTTGAACATATTTCACCGATCATCCTTATCAAACAATGATTGCTGATACTTCAAAGTCAAATAATAAAAAAGTGCGTCAAAAGATTTTGTTTAATAAACAAAAGGCTCTTCAATGATTTTTGCTCATTTTTTCACCAACGTAAAAATATGGACAAAAAATCGTGCTACATATTACATAAGCGTCTTATGATTATATAATATGCATATCTGTTTTTATCCCAAAGCAAGCATCATCGGAAACAAGGAAACGAAATTACTTTTATTCAAAATATGATATTTATACCGCAGATAACAATGATATTGATTGTTTACGGCTTCTCTCGTAACTTGAACGATGTTCCTTTCAGAAAGAAAGAAAATATGAATGCTCCGCTCATTGATTCGATGACTGAAGATATTTCGTTCACATGTATACACAGTTTCCTCCAACACCAGATTATCGAAATCTTCATGTACATCATCACCCTCATATTATTTTTAATAATTTTGTAAAGCAGCATCAGCTACCTGCTCGGCATTGAGTCGTCATGTAAGACTTCCGTACTACATGACTCAAGGACACCATGATAAATCTCTTTATGTTATCTAGGCCACTTTAATTTGTAATCAGGTTTGTAACGCATGTTACACTCTTTATGGATATTACGTTTTCCAAATCATCGCTTTGAAGGATATCTTTGAATGTTCATTCAATTTCTATTCATTCTCAACAGGTGATCCTGCCATTCACGAGATGCATTTTCAGTGTGGTAGGTCACATAAATCCAGTGATTGTGAACACGGATTTGCATTAATTGTAAACTTAGAAGAAATATCCAAAATGTGGCATTAACTGAAAAATTTGAAGCTAAAGACGAGTTAGCTCGGCATTCGTGAATAGTTAAAGGAGAAATTTATCTGTCAGTGATAGTTACCTGTCCTGCCGATACGACTTTACTCGGGCTCAGTTTCTGAAGGCCTGATTTTCTCAGCCTTTGATAATTTTTTTAGCCTTACATAATTTTTTTCATGGAAAACATCAATTTTTATTTTGAAGAATCATGCATTCGGCTATTGATGCTCGTGATATGAAGTCGCTCACAGACGGTGAAAAAAATGCAGCCCAATAGAATTTGTTGTGATATAAGCATTGAAATAGACTCAGGGAGGATAGCTAATTTACAGAAGATCGCAGCATAATGCAGAATGCACATTTAGGACGCAATGGCATGAAGCTGAGGCCGTTGTCGCATATGAAGTATTAGTCAAGTGGTTCAGTGGTCTGTTAATACTAAACCGATCCATGTTAGAGCTTGCTCAACCATGAATACATTGGCAGCTACTTGTTTTGGGCTTGTATACTATGTGCGCTCAACCCGTGAGTCGCTACATTGGTGGAAAATTAGAAACTTACTTCTCTATTAGATTCCTACTCCATGAACAGATCGGCGAGAAATGCCTTCACGCGATCATAAATCTTGAATAGCCGTACTTGATTTATCTGATCACTGAGTATTAGGTGATTAGGCCACTGTGGTCTCCGTGGCACAGTGGTTAAATGCTTGGCCTGGCGATCTTTTGGTCCAGAGGTCGAGCCCCGAAGGTGTCATTGGAAGTCGGCAGGAAGGGCATCCTGTCTCCGTGGCACAGTGGTTAAGTGCTTGGCCTAGCGATCTTTTGGTCCAGAGATCGAGCCCCGAAGGTGTCATTGGAAGTCGGCAGGAAGGGCATCCTGTCTCCGTGGCACAGTGGTTAAGTGCTTAGCCTAGCGATCCCTTGGTCCAGAGGTCGAGCCCCGAAGGTGTCATTGGAAGTCGGCAGGAAGGGCATCCTGTCTCCTTGGCACAGTGGTTAAGTGCTTGGCCTAGCGATCTTTTGGTCCAGAGATCGAGCCCCGAAGGTGTCACTGGAAGTCGGCAGGAAGGGCATCCTGTCTCCGTGGCACAGTGGTTAAGTGCTTGGCCTGGCGATCTTTTGGTCCAGAGGTCGAGCCCCGAAGGTGTCATTGGAAGTCGGCAGGAAGGGCATCCGGACTAAAAGTACTACAACGCTCCGTAAGTCTGACTATGTCAGCACCGTCCAAGCCCCAAGTATGGGGAGTAGTGACGTAAAAGCTTCATTTTTTTTGAATATTTGATGATTACTGACCGCAGATTTCTGTAACGATTTCCTGCTTTATTTACAGGAGCTTGGTTTAGAATAAAGAACGACTTGGTTGAGTCCGGCAATCTCCTTGATATATTTTTGCAATTTTCGGAGCCTCCAACAAATGGTGAAATTCTGAAGAAAATCGCTGAGAATATGGGAAGAGTCCCTGAAGAGATGACATTGACAAGAGAAATGTTCTGGATGGATAATGAACGTTTTTTCAAAGTCTATTTTCATGACACTCATGCAAACGTTTTCCGATATTACTTCACCGATGCTGCAGGAAATATCAAAGAATCGCATCATGAACACCTGATGAAATTCAGCGAAACTGAAATCCTCACGAATGATTCCGAGAATTACGATTTAGAGCCATTCCTGATTCTGAACGGATTGGTCAACATGCTCATCGCTTATCCACCATGTGAGTAGAATTCAGACACAGCTGAGCAGAAAGCGCGGGAAGTACATTGTTGAGTCAAATGATAGTTTTCAGGGCAATCAATGATCTTTCCGGCAATCAATTCGTTTTGCAGAAATTTGTAGATGTCGAAAATTATTTTGAACTGTTTCGTGAATAGGTTGCTGTTTACTGAATCTCAGCAATAGTCGACTGAGGGATTATTGACGTAAACATTAGAAAATTGATATTTATTTTGCCCTCACACGACCAAAGTGAAATTCATTACATCGTCCGAAGTCACTTTGTACGCACAATTTATGTGTGATCCAATGATGTCTTCCCAATCGTGGTGACTTTGAACAATTCATGCATGACGGCTCTGCACACAATGGTCGCGAAAGGGGTAATAGGTGGGTGTGTACAGTGGTGTGTGTGATTGTATGATCTTCAATCATATGCATAACAAGATCACATGACATTTATTTTTTATATCTAGGGCAATTTTCTTACGACCTCAAAAAGCCAGAGATATAACCAAATATGGACGTAAAAAGCTTAAAATGTAGCCAAATATGACCTGAAAATATGATATTGTAATTTAGTAAGATCTAAAAACTTGAAATATAGCAAAAATGATGTTTCCATTTCAGGTAAAGAGTTATAAAGTTCAAATAACGACAAATAAAACGATTTATTTCAAACTTTTAGTACATTATACCCATTTACAGCTTGTTGTAAAAACAGAATGTAAATTGCTACATTTTATGTCTGTCTTTGCATAGCAAATTCTTCAACAGTCTAAAACTACAGAAAAATGACCAAAATATGACGAAATATGATCAGACACATAACATATGACAAAATACTTAATGGCTTATTATATTATATACTATTTACTATACAAACTATACTATTTATGTACTATGTTATGTACTCTATTATATTACATAGACAGACGTATTAGCTTACCCTAAAAATATGACGGAGTTATATCCGTACAACCATTGTCAGGTGGCACCATCACTAATCTGATGCCTCCATCAATTACCTTAACAGTACAAGGACATGAGTTCATTATCTTGAAATGTTATTTAACTTAGGCTGCTCGTGTTTACAATGTCCCCGTAATTGCTATCATTCATTATTTTCGTGGATTTTGAGGCTTTTATGGTGGTAACAGGTATAGGTAGCCTCACACTAGCAATGCGGGTCGTATGGGAAAATGTTCAACTTCAGCATATTCCGCACAAAATGTTATAAAATAGTTCAATTCTAGTCTAAATAACCGAACTAATATGAACGTATATTGAAAAATAGGAGACTTGTTTGTTCATAGGGTTCAGTCGAATCGCATTGATTGAAATGCACGTAAAGTAACTTTCATTAACAGGAAATGTCACAAGAACTGTCGAAACATCCTGGCAGGATTTTCACCATTTTGCGGAAGGCTTAACGACCAAAACATTGATTGGAATAATGGAGTATTGATTCAGAATTATTACTTATTGGAAATTTCACTCTTCAATTTCTCAAATTTGTCAAAAATGATTTTAAGGTATCCCGTACGAAAAAAGTTTGAAAATCTTATAAGAATCTTATATAAGATCTTATGATTTTTTATAAGAATGTAAGGTTATAGGAATATTAACATTATCTCTATAAGGTCTTATGAGAGATCTTATGAAAATTCTTAAACATTTGTCACGTAAGAAACAAGTTAATTTCTGATATAAGATCTTATATAATATTCATTTCATATCTTACACATTACAACTATAGTTATATGTGGACAATTGTACATGCTTTTAGAGTTTCATTCTTGACTAGTGAATTCTAATTGGAAATTAATTCCTACTGTCAATGTCAATTTTTTCAGTCATTCTCTTTTATCCTGAAATTGTTTTTACAATATCTGAATGAATCTGATAATATCTTTAATTGATGATGATATTTTCTTCAAATTATCTGACTTTACGATGTGAATATTCATCATGAAATCCTAAGTGATTTCAAGAATTGCTAATGATGGATATTGGCCTGTCACGGCAATCTTGACTGTCTGCCTCGGGCCTTGGATGCCCGGGTGAGACAGGTCCAGGATAGCCGACCTGGACAAGGTCCTGGTCCCTGGGAAAAGGTCCGCTTCCAACTCTTCTCATAGCTCTGTGTGGACACGGGAATAGTGCCCAGCGATGGAACCTTGTCAACGTCTCAGTTGGGTCACTATTTTGCGCCGGGTCAGTGTTCAAATCAGGGATGCGCAGATTTGTCAGATTTGCGCAGATCACTCCGACTCCGGGTGACAAGCATATATAACCTAGTATTTTTTTTAAAAAATGGTAGCCTACATCATAGATCATTATAGGCTTACCTGAACCTACAAGTGATCATTGCTGTATCAATTATCAATCATTTCCGATAAAAGTTTATCTTATGTCGCTTTAAGTTGGATGCATGGGACTCGGCTCCTCCCATCTTGTTGATGTGTGCTTCACACGGTTTTTCTCCAGTCCTGCCAGGCTGGAAAATCCCCATTCTACTCCAAAAAACATGATTACACTTTCGATTTTAATATGCGCTTTAGAGGAGCCATCACACACGATGAACGTGAGGGTAAGAAGTAATGTTTTCAAGCAAACTAGTATTTCATTTTTGTCTTTTGGTGTACGTGTAGGTGTAAATGTTTTCATTCATTTCATGATTATGACCGTCTGAAGGACTGTCAAAAGCTCGAATAGCATTCTTCTCTACTAGTGTGGTTTTTACATTTATACACTTTTGGTATGTTTTTCCGAACGGAACCCAATGGGGGGTGAATTCGCCCCCTGCTGATCTCCCAAACTGTTGCACCAATTTTGTCAACACGCACATCAATTGAATAGGCATTGAAAGGTGATTCAGAAATGCAGCATCAGCTTTATTTCCAATGTCATCCTTTGCTGAGGTGGAAGTCAAACGTCAAAAACGGCCAATTTTTATCAAATTTCCAGTAGATCTCTTTTTGAAATGGAAAATGACAACAAAAACTATTGAACCATGCACCAATCGATAGAGCTGGTTAAGGTGGTCAATTAAACGATGACTATCAATCGCTCTGAGATCAGATCATTGTATTAGATGAGGTCAAAGGTCAAATAATTCAAATTTTTAGTTCAGCTGAAATATCACTAATTTTCCACATTTTAGTATTTAGTTTCTGCAGGTGAAAAAACAACCCAATTCGCTGACTTATATCGAAACAATGAGGCTAAAGGCAATGTGATTCTGAATAATTTCAAAAATTACTGATCAGATGCAGAAATAAAAGTACAAAAGTAATAAAAAAATCATACTTGGAATTTGAATTTCAAATGTGCACATATGACAAGTAGATAACTTCATATTCAATGATTCTGCGTTCGTGAATATCTCTAATCTCTAATAGGAAGAATCCTTCATGTAATCTCAACTTATTTCATCAAGAATTGATGCTGGAATATGCATTAGAAGTGAATTTGTACCGAAATCAGCCAAAATACTCTAAACATTCAAATTCTAGAATAGCTCTCACGCCAAAAGTGTTGTGCCAAATATATTATTCTTCTGTCAAAAGTTGCGCAATACGTAGAAAGCAAGGTACGAGAAATCTGGTGACCACAGCTTGCCTGGTTTAGATCAGGGGTGCGCAACCTGCGGCCGTAGCAGAGGCGAAGTGCGGCCGTGACAATGAGAAGTAAATAAAAAAGAATATTTTACATGTATATTGCAAATATTTCTGGCGTTCAAGGCAATCGAAAAACTATCGTCACTATAGTATCATGCTAGTCACCTTGTAACTGTAGAACACCTTTATGTCAATGCTGCTTGGAAAAATGCGCGCCCGCAGCCGCGATAAAGGTGTTCAAGCAGTTCGATAACTCATGAATAGAACATTTTAGGGAAGTTACATTCATGTGCATTCATGGCTAGAGTGATCAGGTAAAAGAAACAAAAGGGACAATTGTAGTTTGCTCGAATTGTTCGCGCGCGTTATTAGCTTCAAGTCTTTATTCTTAAAAAAACTTCAATTTTGAAAATAATTTACGAATCAAAGGGTGTTATTAGCACTTGTTAAGAAGGTGCCATTAGAAGCGTATTGATCTCCTCTTTCTTTTGCTTACAAATTTTTTGCCGCTTTGGGGTCAACCCAAAGAGTACAAAAGGTTAAAAGTTTAAATCTTTTCGAGTCAAAAATGACCGTCGCTCGTATATGGGTTAACTTGCTAGCTCATTCTTTACGAAGTAGGCCTCCATGCAATTTTCACTGCGTCATTCATCAGGGAAAGCTAATTTGAGTGGTGGAGTATAAAAAGGATTGTCTATTGACCTAGTTGTCTGCACACATATTAAGTGCGGCCGTGATTCTTTCGGCCTTCGAAATGGCGGCCGAAAAATGTAAAAGGTTGCGCACCCCTGGTTTAGAAGATATTCGAAAAATTCGTCAGTGAGGCGAGGATTAAACGATATGTTTCAAATTCAAACAATTTCAATTGAGCTTCAATCTTCAATGAAACAGTATGGTAAATTTTTGCCTCCAATAGAAGGATTTTATCAAAGATTGAAAGAGATGAGATTTTTGAAATCGGGAAATTGAGAGCCAAGACTTTGTCTGCCGTGCTTAGAACTCGATGTCATACGAGATCAGACTGATTGTTTTTGATTTTTGTCTTTGAAATTGTGATACATTGTCATCTAAAAAGTCAAGCATTTCATGTTTTCCCTTCCAGTTTAACTTCCTGATGCCTCTGGTCGCTTTGTATCGAAGTCTTGTGGCAGCTCCGAATTGAGTGAAATTAAGTCGGAATCAAGTCAATTCCGTGAGATTCCTTGCAATATTGCAACCATTTTTACCTGAGATAGCATTTGTGAAAGATGAAGACACTTATGGAGGAATTCATTGTTTTTATGATAAGATGACGCTGTTGATGTGCCTGCTTAAATTGTAACTGTCTCATGAGATATCTTAATATTTTCCATGTTTTCTATTGTATGTGTGCTACTTGATTTCGGAATCATGACCTATTTGATCTTTAAAAATATATTTTCATACAAATGTGTCTTTTTATCTCTTGAAATGTATTTTGTTGGTAGCTCAGTTCCATATAAGTTCTCATTTTGTTCATTCAACTATTGTGTAGAAATAAGTTTGAGGTTCCCTAAAACTCTAAGATGCACGTTTTTCGGATCTAGACTGCTAATATTCTGTATGCAAACTAATTTCCGTAGAAGGTAGACGAAAGTGAATATGAAGGAACATGTAAAAGTGCCCAATTATTCCACTGTTCATTGAACAAAAGTCTGACAATAATAGTGTTTATGCAATATATCAATCTAATCAAGGCCTACTTGTGACTTGTATTCCACACCGCACGATAATACAAGTCTCCAACACAAATGAAGTTGTCAGAATGGCATTCGGATTGAATGTTTCACAACTTTTCGGTAAAGTCGGGGCTCTGCAGGCATCCGTTGATAGGAAGAATTGATGATGCAGAATAATCTTTTGTCGCAATAACAAATGACTTGGTCTATCAGTCTTTGATCAAGTGACATATCGAGGATACTGAGATGGGCAGAAGTGTAGCCATTTCAACTACACCCAGAAATAGGAGCCGGCCTGGGCTGATATTCAGAAATAAGGTGGACCGAAAACTGACCAGGTTTTGACTTATTGGCAATGGCGGAGCTGGTCCAAGGTATATTATAACATCGTTAAATGATTTCAATTTCCTGTCACACTATTCGTCTTGATAGCATCGTGCCTCATTTGTAGGCTGTTTATTTCTATCAGGGTTCGAACCGGGCTGTGGCGGCGGCCGGCGTTGATGTAGCCAACTGGTTAAAGCTTTGATTGTTAGACATCATTTCGTCAACTACTCATCAAGATGTCGCTTGCTGGACAATATTCAATTACCATATCAGTATATGAAACTAACGGTGCTCACAGCTACAATTCTTTTTGACAGTGCTTTGTACGATTGAAAATACTGAGGAGCAATGCACGTAATACACTAAAATTCACCATTCTAATGAGTATCTGCTTCTTGATTACCGACGGGGTATGTGAAGAACCCGATCAGTTGGCTTTGTGGGGTATAATGCGTTTCCATTACCGTGACTTTTGGGATTCTTCTTTTCCGACATGTCGGTTCTACTATGTTTCATTACCGACTAACACTAATTTGATTTGTGAAGAAGGATTTTGTTTTCTTTCGAAAGACGGAATCCTGGAATTGCACAGATTACATCTAGTGACAATTTCGTTGCTTGTCGGTTTTGCCATCTCCTTTGTTATAAAAGATGTATTTTTATCGTGAATAAGTTCCCAGACTTCTCACTTGGCACGATATTGAATCCAAAATGACAATGGAAATAATCATGAAGAAATACTGTTTTTAATTTAACCATGTTCAATCGGCTTTTTAGTAAGATTGTATGTACAAATACAGTCAAGGAAAACGACCCGGTATCGTTTATATAGATCCATATCATAATCTGATTTACTGGAATTTCACATCGGTAGTTGTAATATTTAAATATTTTATTTATACGCAGGCCCCTACGATTATTTCATTTATTTTATAGGCTAATCTGACAGGATATGTTGCTACTTGCTTTCTGGTGATTCCAATGAGTTGGGCTTCCGATTTTTAGCCAATTAGTCCAATATGTCCTATAAGTTCCTACGACAATTAAAATAGAGCGTCATTTCTAAATTTTCCGTCTAAAGATTGTTGCTTGAAAGCGATCCACCTTCCACCAGAAAACAGTTGATGAACTCATTTTTATTTGCGAAAATCACGATCTCGTTTCTGCGGACACCAGTAGGAAAAAGTGAAACATTTCGTTACTACGATCAAATTCGTGTGCAAAGACTGTTTTTAAGAAAATTCATTTGGTAATTGACTTTTTACTAAATATAAAGTAAGGGCATATGCATTGCTCAGGTAATAAAGAAGATGAACGTAGAATCGTTTACACGTACAACTTAGTCATTAACTCAGCAAAAATTTGATAATCATTTTTCTTGATTTACCTTTTTTTACAAAATACTATATTTATTACTTATCACATAACTTAACAAGAATAAAGTGATAGAGAGAATTGATTGAAGTAGCTTACAATTGCTTACTTACACAGGATAGGGTTCGTAACAAAGAATTGATGACAGCAAGCCTTGGGTTTCATAGCGGTAAAACATCAAAGTTTGAAAATTATTCAAAGCATAGATGCTTGTGAAAATATTTATGATTTTCTTTTTTGCTATAGACAGTACTAGCCGCACGCAAGAACATAATTTCATCGACTGCATGTAGGCCTGCCTTAACACGACACGAACACGACTGTACTACCTTAACACGACACGACACGAACACGACGGTGCTACCTTAACACGAGACGACACGAACACGACTGTACTACCTTGCCACGAGACGACACGAACACGACTGTACTACCTTAACACGAGACGAACACGACTGCACTACCTTAACACGACACGAACACGACTGCACTACCTTGACACAACACGAACACAACTGCACTACCTTAACACGACACGAACACGACTGCACTACCTTAACACGACACGAACACGACTGCACTACCTTAATATGACACGAACACGACTGCACTACCTTAAGTAGACACGAACACGACTGCACTACCTTGACACGACACGAACACGACTGCACTACCTTAACACGACACGAACACGACTGCACTACCTGAACACGACACGAACACGACTGCACTACCTTAACACGACACGAACACGACTGCACTACCTTAACACGACACGAACACGACTGCACTACCTTAACACGACACGATCACGACTGCACTACCTTAACACGACACGAACACGACTGCACTACCTTAACACGACACGAACACGACTGCACTACCTTGACACGACACGAACACAACTGCACTACCTTAACACGACACGAACACGACTGCACTACCTTAACACGACACGAACACGACTGCACTACCTTAACACGACACGAACACGACTGCACTACCTTAACACGACACGAACACGACTGCACTATCTTAACTAGACACGAACACGACTGCACTACCTTAACACGACACGAACACGACTGCACTACCTTAACACGACACGAACACGACTGCACTACCTTAACACGACACGAGCACGACTGCACTACCTTAACACGACACGAACACGACTGCACTACCTTAACACGACACGAACACGACTGCACTACCTTAACACGACACGAGCACGACTGCACTTAACACGAACACGAAATTTGTCTTGCAAGTAACTAATTTAAAATATAGTTTTCAATGCAGAACAATATTTCACTGGATAGGACTACACCAGCTAAATGGAATAACTCATTTGAATTACTAGATCAAAAGTTCAGTGATTTCTGTCAACTGACTGTAGATCAGTGACCGATCTAAAAATAATAAGAAGCCGCTGATCGTTATGCTGCACTCTGTTACTGTTGTTTATGATAAACCCCATTGTTGAATCTGCAAGTCGATTGTAGAGGTCGGCAACTATGACGTGGACGAGGCGTGCACTGCTCTGCTCAAATCCGCGTCGTGGGTGCCGCAGATGCTGATGGTTCGCCCGCGTTCATGTATTTGTCAATTCCATCCATATATAATTGTGCGGTACATGAAGGAATGATGTTTATTTTTCCTTCATCGTCGTGAAATATCTGTACAATATCTATTCTAGATTGTGTTCAGCTAGAGCAGGTTAGGCAATCAAATTATCTTGATTTAAAATTTTACAATAAATCCTTGTCAACACGAGAATGAAAAGTTATACGACCACAGAATTAGATTGTTCAAGTGGTTCACTTTGCTAGAAGTGCAAACTGATTCAAAACCATGGCACATGCAGGAACTTACTAAGTGGGCAAAATGAAATTTTCAATGCCCTACAGAGATAGGAAAAATAGTCGTGCGTCGCTTGCGGATTGCTCTGAATTCCTTCAAAATGCTCCAATCGCCACGATTCCTTCAGATTCAATGAATTCAGATCATTGCGCAAAAGTTTTCTCGATAATGTTGGGCTCTCCGATCATTTTAAAAAAAGTTAACAGGCGCATGAAAAAGCGTTCACAAACTTCTAAGTAGAACTTGACATCGACTGTGTCTCTTTGCCGTGTGATCCGGTTGATAACAGTCACTGAAACTTTGCACATTTGGCGTGTTTAATGTTGAACTGGCTGCTCATTGTTCGATTGCTATGGTATTTAGTCAGGAGATTGTGCCACTTCATTTACATTACATGTTCCAATGTTTCCTTTCTAGTCAAATGGAAGAACAAACGACCTGTCAAATTCTGTGTATATGACTCTAATTATCAAAACACGAACACGGATGACAAGGCTTAACTCGACACGAAACATGATCGTATCCGTGTCACGAACGCAGACCTCTAGTAGAATAGACATTGAAAACAACATTACATCGCGGACACGCGTTATCTCACGTACACTGCTAATTCAAGTCCTTGACTAAGTTCATGCGTCTCTTGCGAAAAATAATTTTGCTAACGGAATTTTGTATTTTACTTGAATAGAGAGAGGTTTAGTGATGATAACACTGCAAGTGCTCGCTCATAAATTATAGAAATGGCGGCCTTCAGTCGTTTGTAGCATAGAACACATTTCCTAGTATCATCATTTAGGGATACTGCTATCAAATCTACCTTCAACCGATCAATCTGTATTTTGCAGTGTTATGGATACGAATGGAGAAAGGGGTGTTCGACAATTATATCTGATTGAGAATCATGCAATTGACGTTGACGAAGAGACACTTTCATGTGATGACTTCAGGAATCTTATTTTGAGCAGAAATGCCGAAAACAAGGAAAATGAACATTTGGATTTGTATGTGAAGATATCCGGTACTGAAGAACTTCGTGAGATGAAGCTTTGGAGGGGAAAAACACATCAATTCGCACTGGTACCAACATCGTCGAGTGTGGAAGCTTCAAAGGACCGCCCTTCGATATCTAAAGGTAAAGGCGTGATATCCGATCTCCGGAATTTGTGGAATGTATGCATTTGCATCGCTTATTTCCTACATGAGCTTTACGAACTGTGTCTGGTAGAAAATGTGCGATTCCAAGTTCTATTCTTATTCTACCATGTTCATAAAGCCTCGCTTTATTTATTCTTGTTTTGATTTGATGTCTTCTTTATTTGTTAGTAGCATTTTTATATATATAATATTTTTATTATAATTAATTTATTAATAATATATATAATATATTATTATAATATTTTTATATTTATTTTTTGTAAGTTTGTACCTTACCTTAAAATTTCATGCTACTTCAGCATTCAGTCTACATCAGGCGGTGTCTGACATTACTTTCGACAGTATTATGACCTTGTATGTTGATTCTTTTTGAGCTTTGCGATTATTATCTCTGATTTTAATGCTTGCAGTATTGATTTTGACTTCCTTGTACTACAGTATTATGACTTTCTCTTTCAACGTCTGATTCAATAGTCTCCATTGTCCCATGACAACTGTCACACATTAGCGTCCACTTGTTGCACAGTAACGGTGTAAGAAGTCACAGCCCAGTGTGTTCTAATTCACTTGCATCCACAGCTGTGAGACTGACAGGCATGACAAGAGCGACTTCTATGCAAGTGTGATGCAGCACATCGAACCGATTTCTATGTAATAGAAGAAACTCTACCTTGGCAATTCAAAAACTAGATCCAAAAATGAATGAGTTTCAAACGTAGAGGTCTTTTAACTTTGTTGCCTGATACATAGCAGTAAGATAGACATTTCAAAGACTAGAAAATTCTTCTGAACTGCTGATATAGATAGATAGAGGTTTTTTATTTATAGAATGAGAATCAAAATCAAATTCAAGTGAATACAAGGAAAATCAACGCACAAACTTGAGGTTATGTAGTTCTATGACTTTATGAATAAAAGTTTTCTGTCTTCGGATTGTTCTACTTTTAGGAACAGAAAACGTCCAGATGGCAGCTTCGTAGGGATCAGATAATTCAGCGGGTGTGAGTCAGTTTCCATGATTATTTTCCAAATTTCACAAGCAAAATATTCAAATCGTTGAATTAGGGGCGGGAGAAAAGTTCCTGGATTGCCGTGTATAAAAGAAAACAATTGAAGACGTACTCTAGTTGATCATTCTGCGTTATAGACTTTCATTCTAACAAAAGCAACAAGTTAATCATGAAGTTAGTTACAAAAATGGTGGATAACACAACAGAGACATCTAGAACATTCAGGTTGTCAACCAGTTCCCAAAGTGACGGATTTCTATCTAAATAGAGCCATCATTGGTAGAAATATAGCGTTATGAGTCTGTGAAAAATCGACAAACCAATTAGCTAGCAAAATTCTGTCTGCCGATAGCCTAGAAACGGTTTGAGAAACCATTGTTCACGCGGTCCGATCTCTATGATTCATACGACTCATACATCGAGAAAGTAATGCCATTTTAGCAGCAAACTGTGGCGACAATTCGGTTGCACCCATAGAAATTGACAACAATATAACCTCTAGAATGGAAGTAAAACTTCATGCAAAACACAATAGTGGCACAAAAATCGCACTTATTTTGACTTAGATTCGCTTGTCAACGGCTGTATGATTGGGTTAGAATCAGTCACATATGGAATTCTAGGCTTTTCATTGCTGGCTCATGTCCCAACTTAGTTCCGCCGGATGTGCCGCGACCTTGAGACAATTTCCATTCTAGCAAACTTCAGATAAACAAACTATTTCTATGGTTGCAACACTCTCGATTAAACTCGCGCTTCGCAGTCGTGTAATCGCTAGTGGTGTAACCTTTAACTGCATTGTTGTGTAGTGACTATCGTGAAATACATTGTAGGAAAACTATGACATTACAACAGCTATATCTATGAATACAAATCTATGACATATGAGAAGTTTACCAGACTGTGTATAGCCATGTCTAAATCATTGTTTCTCAAACTTTTTCTCATCGCGTGCCACTTGACAGCCGGAATCTCTGCTGCGTACCAATACATAGAACTAAAGAAACCCCCAGAGACCTGAGCTTTTTCACATCCTCTGAGTCCTGAGGGATGGGGTCCATTGGAGTGTTACAAAAAGTGACTCATAACTCTCTTGCGAGTGACTAACTTTGAAGACATTTCTTCATTGAAACTGGATCTAATTTTGATCATACAGTAGGCCTATGTATATGTCGTTGATTGGCATTTGTCGTAATTTTTGCCACATATTTTTTAGCTTTTTCCAACAGTTTTCAGTTTTATATCATTTTTAGATCGAGTTTTTTACGAATATATCTGTCTCATTATGAGACTTTTTATCTAAAAAAATTGGCAAGTAATATACATGGGTATAAGATACCAGCATAGTAGGGTAGTCTGTAATCAATGAACGTAACCAGAAGTAACGAGATATGCATAAATACAATAATGATATATCTGCATTTGTCAAAATTCATAGTTGAATTTTATACTAATGATATACGATTATTTCAGTGATTCATGCATATAAGAGTTTGCTTCAGTGGTTGTCTCGGCCTGCATAGACTATTAGTATCATTAACATTTTCAGGACTAAGTATATTCAAACCCGCAATATTCAAGTCCTGACTGGGTTATACCAATAAAACGTTATTCTCGACGGGGAAATTGGACAATCAAATCTGAAATGTTGCTATTCGTAATGCGGGATTTTTTCGGCCTGCGGGAAAATTTTCAAATTTAGCGATAACATCACTGGTGTAAACTTTGTTGACGGCCTGTTTTTAATGTTAAACTATGAATGTAGTAACAGCTTTCATCTTGATCATCTATTTAGACCGCATTGTTCGCATAGGATGATCAGTCATGCTTCTACTGATTCAATTGAAATGAATTAATACATGCATGCAGATAATCACTGTCAAAAACGATGATTTTCATGGGCATGAGGGGTTGATATATCTTCAATTTGGAAAGTGAAACATAAAAAATATGGCTCCGGAGTCCAGACCCTCCTCAGTGGCCGTATTCTCAACGCGTGCTAAATGTGAAATAGTTCACTTCAATCTGTCTGTTTAGTTAAACTTCGTATTCTGAATGCAGTCTGAATAGTCATGACTATTTAGATTGAACTATTTAGCAGGATATCTGACTAAATGGAATTCTGAAAGATGCATGATGACTATTTAGCATGATATCTAGATCAAAAATTTAAGACAGCTACTGAGTTGTCTAAAACCTAACTATTGTTACATTGATGGTGATAGATAGTGATCATTTGTAACTCTCTTCATAATTCTCGCATTAATTAAACGATAACATTCATGTAATGAATGACTGGGTGATGAACAAAAACAATTTACTTGCAATATGATATAAGACGTCACAGAAATCGTCATTTGCTGCTGTTGTTAATAATTATGTATGTACGGTTCTTGTAAAGGGAATCCTGACCACACACATCGAGCTGTATTTGTGTGATAGCGAATACAATCTTGATACACATCACTTTGTGAATTTAATTCAAAAATTTTTTTCATTCTTTTGCACTGGATTTCATATTTTGCCACTTCTTTCTGCAATTGGCAGCGGTTTTTTTTTTGTTCTGTGGGTTTCTTGAATTTATTAGTTCGGCACATTCTTCCCATGCATCTCTTTTCTTAGCATTCTCATCCGCATTCTTACTTCCTTCAATATTTTTTTGGTTCTTTTCATAAAATTTTATTAATGTTTTCTCGTAATCCTTGGTAAATGTCATCTTGTACGTGTAGTTGTGTATCGCGCGTTTGATCGTTTACTGAATCATCAATGACAATTTGGCACAAGTTATCGAATAAACTATTGGTAGTTAGGGAATTCCTGTCGACGGAAGTTCATCAATCAAGAAGCGTGCGCGCAAATGTGTGACAGTCATGTGACAGTCCAGAAAGCATTTAGCAAGACGTTCAGAATACGAAATTAAGTCCATGCTAAAACTAACATGATCTTGAACTATTCAGTGCAGACCAGGGTGACCACTTGATCCGAATTTTCGGACCAGTGCGAATTGGTCCGATTTGGTCAGAATTTCGGGGGAAGGTCCGAAATGGTCCGAAATTGCCAATTATGTAATTCATGGGTTTTTTTCTTACCATTTACCCTAAAATAAAAATTGAGCAGCTTATTGAATTAATTTATTCTGTAATTAACAGAAATATTATAATCTGATGTTGAATGTGTATAATGAATATCCCATTTAATAAATTCATTTCAGTTTTCGTTTTTATCCAACAATTTCAGACTTCGACAAAAATTCAGTGTCTTCATCAAATGAGCGGAAAGTAGATATTGCATGAAATATGCGCTAAAACAGAAAGTTTCTCCTGTCAGATGACGCCAATTATCGCTTCGTATGATCGTTTCTTCACAGATTGCGCGATGCTCTATAGTGCCATTTCTTCTTTTATTGATATGAAAACTTCGTTTGTCGTAATCCCTGCATATCGGTAAATTGCGAGATTTTCGCTGGGATGTCGCTCAAGGATTGATTTTTGAATCCAAGTGAATGAACTTCCTATACTTTCACTCAGAAGTCAGAAGTATGTTTTTCTTTGTATACATTTCATTTGGATAAGTACTACTATAGTCAAATCATCAAAATTTAAAATTTATGTGACGTCATTGTGGGACAAACTAATGGTCCGATTTTCGGTCCTCCTGAAGTGGTCACTCTGGTGCAGACTATTTAGCGCGCGTTGAGAATACGGCCACAGGTCTCTGATGGACGTTTAGCTGTAGAGGAATTATAAAACTTAGGCTATATACAGTATCTTTACAATCATTGAAAGATAGTAAGCTGCCAGAATAAAATCAAAAGCTGATAACTAATTTTCAACCACTCTATGAAGCTAGACAATTGTTTCTATAATATACAATTTTGTTGAAATGAGTCGGAACCGTAGATATTTTACGAGTCACTGTCAGAAACTCCTTAATTGAACTTTCAATTTTGCGAAACAGCAGAAATTGATTTGGCTAGAAAACTAGTATAGTGAACGTACGAAAAAATTGCCGCGCAGAATGTTTCACAGGTACCACCTGAAGCGCCTCAACCTCCCACAGTTTGAGAAACACAGGTCTAAATGAGTCCTGGAGCTCTATGATAGTGGCCGATCTCCTGTGAGGACATTGAAATTTGCATCGCAGCCATGATGTCTTGAACGGTACATTTTGAATGAAAATTCTTGAAGTTTTCTCTCCTTTTTATTTTTCGCGTAGTTAAAAAGGATTTTCATTCAAGATGACTTACAGCCTCCTGTTCACCGCGATGTTTCTCTTGAACGGTATCATCTGTAACTGTTATCTTGTGTATGATATCAAAGTATAGAAGTAACTTGTCATGAACATCTGATTGTTTTATAACACGTGAATTTATGGATAACAATTCATGTTAGTTGTAACCTCGGTCCAGCGCTGCACCTGAAAGAGAGCTGGCCGAGATATGTTCTGCCAATTAAATCTAAAATTAAAGTCATATTTTTAAAGTAATTTAAGTCGTATTAAGTTCATGACATTAAAAAATCCAGATTTCATGATTTAAGCGAGATTTCCCTCTAACGGATCTTCCACAGAACGAAGAGTGGTCCGCTGACAGCGACAGAAGCTTTTAAACTATTCACTAAGATTGATAAACGCGCGTTTGTGAACCAACAAAATGCATAGAAATCTCAATGGCTCTCTTCAGCAGATGTTAAAGAGAATAAATAAAATTCAGACCACAGAATTCTCCTCTCAATCTTTCAAATGTCCTAAAACGGAACAATAGTCAAGAGCTCTCTCGATGAAGATTTATTGGCCAAAGAAATAGTAGCTCTATCGGCCTTCTATCGGTCGATGCAACCATAAAAAAATCTATTCATAACTATCGTCTAAATCTGTCATTAAACATCTTTCTGACTTCATTATGGGTTGATAGGGTATGCTCCTCGTATCCGGTAGTGGGTAATTCAAGGGAAAATATACTTCTGCGGATACTATAATGTATTAAAATACAAATATAACGCCCGACGTTTCGCTGTCAACCAGCTTGATCACGAGCAAAATTTATAATGGCACAAAGGTGATAAAAACTGGAAGCACACAGAAACTGGAGTTACACGTCAGTGCGTGATAGTCACGTGAATAATCATAGAAGCAGATAATAATACACTAGAATGGAAGTTTGATATCTTGCCTATGTGCAATGATGGCACATGGAAAAATCTATGGTCTGCAGATCATATTCGATCTAAAACATTGTATCATAGTCAAAGTATTTGCCAAGTTGGTTGTGGAAGAGAAATTTCATGAAGAGAATTTTAAATGAGATGGTGGCATTGTTTCATGTGAAATAGCCTACTATTCCATGGCTTAATACACTGTATCTATTTGCAGCAGTCAATGACAACTTTTTTCCAATTTTTCAACACTGGAATACGAATTGAAATTTGGTTCACAGAGTCATAATCGAAAGTAGTCGGTGTACTGGCTGCAAGAACATTTCAAGAATTCAAAGATAAAAATTCTAATTATTGGATAATTTCTCCTTCTAACGGTCAAGAAACCTAGCGCTCTTCTGGAATAAACACATCGAAAGCTTCTTTAGCGACAGTCATTTATCAGATAAATGAAATGTCGTTGGAACTTTTCAAATAATCGCTAAATGATTTATGTGACATAGTGTGATGATATTTTGGAGGCTCATATTCGAAAGCAGGCAAAGGTTTTGAAAATTTTTCAAATATGATGAACATGGGAATCCTTTTAAGTAAAATGAATATTCAAAGATTTCTTGGCCTCTGATTTCAAGCTGGAGTAATGCATGCTCTGTAAATCGACATAAAAAGTTGCATAAGTGTCTGATTATACTCTTGATGGATTATAGGAGCGATATTTCAAAATGATGAACGTAGAGAACGTTTTAAAGGATTTCCTTCTTTGTCATCCTGTCACTGCAGTATTTTGTAAATTCACTATTGCTTTTGTGTACATGATCTTTGGACAAGGGGCAACAATCCAGATCACAAATTGGCTTGATAAACGTAAATGCCAATCCGAAAACAAGAATGCCAGCTCGCAAAATTTGCTTTTTGCCCCAACTAAGTTCCCCCGGCGTGTGCCATAATTTTCATGTAATTTCCATTCTAGGACTTTCTATGGTATTGTTAATTTCTATGTGAATAATCAAGGTCCCCTAAACATGTTTAGGGGTCTTGAAGTGCTACTATATTTACGATACAAGTAGTAATGCTAAAAGTTCAAAAGCTAAACGAGAAGTGAAGCAAAGTAGTAGCGCACACACATCAGCAGACAGATAATTTCCTACCGATGCATCCATTCATGAGGGTCGTTGAGTTCACCTCGGTTATACAAATGGCTTCAAGGTAGGTCCGTTTATGCCTACTTCTCACATTATGATGCAATACTTCCCATTTGATATTGTGCTGGACGATATGCTGCGGATGAGATTCTTTGAAATGTTTAAACACTGTAGATGATTCTCTCTTGAAGTGCTCGTGAAGTCGAGATTGTACAGTGCGCGGAGTATTGGGGAAACAACATTATGGGTTGAAAAGGAAATCTGAGATATACTCACTTCGTGGCATTCCTCAAACCATCTGAAAAAAACTCGCATCACCTGACGGATTGATGAAACATTTCGCGAACTAATTGAGAGTTGTCCTCAAACTTGACCTGATCAGTCGGTAAAACGCGACATACACGTATGTATTTCTTACAAAGCGTACCGCATTACTAACAGATGGCCAAAGAAAATATTTCAAGGATGTGGGATTGACTGACAGCCTATTAAAAGTTTAATGACATTTATATTATCGAGCCTACTGTTTTTGAAAATAATCAGAACCAAAGAAGAATGGACTTAAGTAGGTCTGCACAGTCAATTACGCATTTAGCCGGTTAATTTTTTTAAGCGAGCACAGCTGATCGGGACTTTATTCAGTAGCCCGTGAGCTGTTTGTGAGATCTGAGTGATTTTCCAGCGATGGAAGGGTCCATTCTTCGTACTTTCTAATGATCACAAAATATGCATAATATTTAAGTTTCATCAACTGATTCAGTCAATTTTTCGAACTTCAACTTTCAAACATGCAAGGCTGAAGTAGCTAATTGCCTTTTCACACGCGATATTTTCGAAAATAGTACATTCTCAATTAATTAGAAAACATTATTAAAATTTGTTATCGGCACAGTCTTGAATATCATTTCATTAAACAGCAATTACAAGAATCTGACGGAATTAATTATACAATGTGAAGAAGAGGCAAGTTGAATAATTTGATGACGAGGAATGCAAAATCACATTGAGTCAAATCAAACCAGACTTTTGCAATAGTTTAATCCGATGATGATGTCTTCAATGCAGAGGTAACATTTCTGCGTTTCACTGTGATTGCTATTTCTTGAATCAATAAATGTCGAGACTTTGATTCTGCAGTATTATAACTGACATTGCTGGAAACATCAGACACTAACTTTATAACTGACGGTTACCATGCTTGCTGTGTTTCTATGCAAACTGATACAAAATGGTGATAAGGAGGAATTCTCCTGAGCTTCACGGCCCCGTCTAGTGTAGCAGTTTTTCTGATCTCTTGTTGATATTTCTTGCTAACTTGGTGTCATCGTGCTATTGCATTAACATGTGCATTTTGATGTCATGGTTTCTATCATGCTTGTTGCTTCAACTTCATGTTACTTGAACTATATATGTCTGAAAATTTCAGTCTGATAAATCGAATAAATACAATTTTCTAGAATTTCATGAATCAGATGATGATAATGCAGTATTTTTTGATCGTTGGAAAGTTCAAGAAATAAACTTTTCTGTCGATAACAAATCATTTAGATCCCATTAGTAGTTCAGTGGCTGCAGGTCATTGAGGAAAGGCATATAAGAACTCACAAATTTTGAAAAATGAGTTCGGTTGAGTGAAATATCGTTAATCTTGATCAATAACGCTGAAGCAAGAAGATGATTGATTTAGTTAAACAATTGCGTAATTAAACAATTCCTTTATAGGTGACTTTACAGTTATTGCATCTCCATCGTTAATTATCTATACATAAATTTGGTGGCAAAATTCAAACAGGAAATGTCTCAAATTGAATGATAAAATAGTTTAAAGTGTCCGGACAATTTTCGATCGGTGTAATTGGAAAAACATATCTGGTCAATATGAGGAATGGCGTGAAAGTTTGGTGGGACAGCCCGGGAATTCGAATCTTGAAATCTGGCCGCCACCCTGATTCAAGCCGGAATTGACGTGAATGGTAAGAACACATGCCCCTGTGCAACATTGCTATCATTGTAAGTCATCTTGAGTTTCACGTGTAATGAGCATTGAATAGTGACGTTTAACCTTCACCCAATGCATGAAGGCACGATTTGTGGAGGGATTTCAATGTACTGAGTGATAGAATGTCGATGAGAAGAGTCAACTTTTCTGTATGTATTTTTAGTCGGATGTGCGGAGAATCTGGAACAAAGAGTGAATTGTTTGGAGGATGAGATAAAGCAGGTGAAGGCATCGCTGAACAACTCACGTCAGAATGCTGTCAGTGAATTGGCAACACCAGCGCGTGACAGTGAAAAGTTGGTCGCAGGAATGAAACGAAGTGCCAATACTCCGGAACCAGCTGTGATGAAGAAGCGAGGTAAGATGTTCTTGCAATTAGTGGTCGAAGCGTTGGAAACCGGCCCTGTTCCACTTCTCTGACAGACTGATTCCAAACCGGTCAGGACGTCAGATGAAGTTGCATCAGTCCAGAATTGTCTCTGAGCAGCTTTGAGAATGACATATGAAGTCGACTGTTCAAACCGTGAGACAGCCTTTTATTAACAAATTCTAGTTTTGTAAAACAAACTTTTTGTCAAATGCAGCATCGACTACAAAAATCTCATTTGTTGTAAAAACAATTGAAAGTGAAGTAAATTTTGTTGAATGATTAAATGTTCATGTTTATGCTCTCAAGCCAGGGTTCGTTCATGAGCAAGCTGAACAAAATACACGCTTCTGGGAAATAATCTTCTCATTAGAGCACTTGAAACAGCATTTTCTAGGCATACATGATGACCTCAGCATTACGTTTGAGTTTAATACCAGAAAATTGGGTCACTGTTTTAGTCTGAAATCGTTTGCTCTACAATCTCTAATGAGCGGTGTTTTTATCAACTTAAGTATGAGGTTGCACTATGCAAGACTACACGCCACTTGACAGGAAAGGATGAAACAATACCTTGCAGGATAATGAACAATTTGCGACCACAGAAAAGAACTTTGCCATTGCGATATTGACGATTTTCAGTCACTGAGCACATCACCCGTCAAGAGCCATCATTGAATACACAAATCTTTAAAAACTGTTCCTCAATCACATTTTTATACCCTCAGTGATGGAAGGCGTGGCTCTGAAGCCCTTCAGTTTTCTGGCCAGGGAAACGCAGGGGACTGAATTTATAATTCATTTGAAATGGCCGGAGTTATGTTCTTGAAGGAAACATTTAATAAATGGACTATTGCTATAAATGATACTTGAAATGATATAGTGTGTGAATTTTGATATCAATTGAACCACATTCAGTCAGATTTCAAGAGTCTATTAAAAGCACAACTCTCTACGTCAGCTCTTTATTGTATGTCGTATTTTGTCTCATTAATCTGGTGTCGTATATCACGTATTTTTGATAAATGAGAAATTGCTGAATAGCATTCATCATCACCACTTTACCATCTGTGACAACTCGTATTTGATAGCCTTCTTCCATTTTTCTCTTCACAGTGACCTCATTCGGTGTCCTTAACAGCTGCAATAATGAAGATTTCCACCTTCAAATAGTTAACCGCTGCCAAGACTTCAACAGTGGAAAGGATTTCTCCGCCAGTCTCTCTGTCTCTACTCAACCGACAATCGGTGAAATTCGCAGTGCTCTTGCCACGTTCATGCAAAGACGACCAGAAGAGACTGTTCTGTCCAGAATGATGAGCAATGATGAGATCGTTCGTCATTCCGTGTCGCAGGGACTCGAAATTGATGACGACGATGAATCTTGTGCACGTGAAGATGCATATGTGCCGGACAGGAAAGTGGAAATTCTGTGCAATGACGCTGATCTGTTTGTAGTGGACTTGGACAAGAGCCGAATCATCGTCTCTCCAACTGGTAAGTTGAAATCCTGTTGACTGGGATTCCCAATAGTATTTTCTATATTTATCTAAATTCAAGATGATCGCAATATACCAGGGAAACCATTTTCTGTAATACAACCAAAAATTTCTATCAATCAAATATTCTAGAAAATGCTATAAAATACAAAGGATGCAGAAATCAAAGTTTTGTTAGCTTGCCAAGTACTTAGAAAAATTTGCCAAATCTTGCTCAGAGACAGGGTTTGATAAATGTGAATATAGTTCAATTCGTGGTTAAATCCACATCTTCAGTAATACAAAGGACATAGCTTACAAAGGTTAATACATGCAGGATGTGAAATTCACAGTGCCTGATTTATCCAATCTTCTATGAATCATGCATCCATTGAAACTCCGTTGCGTATCGAACAGCGGTGTCATCATGCCAAGGAGTTGATCCTGTCTTCAAAGATCATTTTCACACTCATTTTTAGTGCGATATTTACTTTCAGTTTAATGCCAGAAGTATAGTAGACAACCTAAGGAGTGCAATGGATCTCCTTTAGATCACAAAAGCGCTGATGTGAAGACTGATTTTAGCCTGTCTATAAAAGTTCATTTAATGTGTTAGGCCTCAGCCACAGTGCGAGCTTTTCAAGCGTTTTGCAGCAAGTAAGTATAAAGTCATCATTGCAGCAGTTGTAAACTGCTACCTAGCGAGAAACGCAAATCAGAGCGAACACGAGCGTCCTGAGTTAACTTATTTCTGCAAGCTATTGATCACTCTGCTTTGCTTTGCTCCCTGCCCTGCAAAACGCTTTGCTCGGATACGCCTAGAAAAGCTCGCAGTGTGGCTGAGACCTTAGTCACCTTTTTTTGCTCGCATCATTATCGTGTATGTACTTAGTGTCAGACGGTTGTGAATGCGATCTTGTGATTCCATAATCTGAAACAAGTCAAACAACTCCCAATCCTGGAGTAGAAATCGAAAGTGTTTCCGCTTCTCTTGCAGGAGTACAATTCGATGTGGATTTCGATACAGAAGAATTTTCTGCGAACTCAACTTCCGTCTTCTTGGAACTTCCATCTTCGCCGACAGTCGGCCAGGTTCGAACCGCCATCGCTGCTAAACTTGGTTCTGATCCTAAAACGGCAGTGCTAAGACGATACATTTGTTGGTACAGAGATATTCTCATGTTCTGCAGCCGCAGGGAGTACGCAGACTCTTCTGGTAACGTGAAACAATTTAGAAACTTAGACAATCCAGTTAAACGAATAAAACTTCTCAATGACGATGCCGAAGAGTTTCCGATCATCCCCGTACTAGAAAACAGAATCATTTTTTCTCCACCGGGTGAGCACAGCTTGTTTCATTCATTTCTCATTTCATTACATTGCCGTGTCTCAGTTTGAGCAGGAAGCCTTGCTGGTTGTAAGGGATGGCAATTCTTGTGACGGCTTTCATGCACTGGCAATTCGCACTAGGCTAAGAACCTGTAGCGAGATAAGCGACACTTTACCAGACGGACAGACCAGCCTGTGATCTGCATTTCCATTCCGAAGTGCGGCCAACTGAGCAGCTATCCTACCATCTGGTCGCTGGTAGTGTTGCGCCAGATGTTGATTTTACTATTCTCGGATAATTGAATTACACCTTACTGGATATCCAACACCACATATTGGGAATTTGACTTAATCAACAGTATTTTCTTGTGGCGTATGAAACGTAGGTATATATGACTCTCTACTTATGAATAGGACAGGATTATTACCCATGGTAGGTCAACTATCTTATTTATGACATGATTTCTCAATAAAAGTTGTATCAATCGTGTCAAGTACACATAGTTTGAGCGAATCAAATGCTCAATGGTCAGATAAAATAGTTTCATGCATTTGACACTCAATTCTCTATTGCAATAGAACAATACATTGTTGCAATAGTATCCTGTTGTAACCATCCGGTGCAACTCAAGATTAAAATGACCTCAGGTGAATCTTTATGTCCTATTAGAAGGAGCTCTTCTCAGTCCAATCTCGCTTCAGTAAAGAAGAGAGTCATTCGGAATGGATACTCATTGCTCATAATTAAGCCTGCGAAAATACGTGCATATTATTCCAAACCTGAGGAAGCTGGACGCGTTTTTTTCTAGAAAATGTAATTTCTTTTATTCGTAGGACCGGGTAATCTGATTTTGCAAATGTTAGATCCTGCTCTCGCAATCTTGTGTGTAATAGGTCTGGTTTAGATTTCTGTTCTCCTAATTACGTGATGCCTCTAAGTGTTCTTCTCGGCCAAAACTGAGTCAATATATCCCGAGTAGAAAGTAGAAAAAATTGAGCTAACTTACTAAATACTGACCAAGTCATTCGACTGAATATCAACAAGTACTTGGCAAGTGCTGAGTAAGTTAGGTGCCGTCTAGTCGACAATTTAGTCAATATTATTCCGTACTTAGCAAGCTAATTGCCATCTCTTCGGCAACTTAGTAAGTTGTATTCCAGCCCCTCAAGTAAATTGACAATTAGTAGAAGAGATGATTTATATGAATATATTTGGTGTTCGGATTGGCCTCTGTTCCCTGTTCTCGAGCTTCCTCAGCTGTCAATGTACATGACAGCATTTGTGTGTTCGTGATCGCACATTGTAGTGTCTTACGGTTCTGTAAATGTGACAGTATTAAGTGGTGACCAGAATTACCGCTCAACATCAGCCAGAATGAGAGTAGAAATCCATCAACAACATCCAGTGTTCAACAGTGTGCTTCAGAGTAACCTGTCTCGATAAAAGGCAATCACCCAAACCTCGACAATTACGTATCTTATTTTTGTGCGCTGTTTTTAGTTGGAATTAAAAGGTCTTGAAACATATTTTGTATTACTTAGGCTTGCAATGGACATCGTGAAAGCTTGCTTTTCGGCTTTTGCGCTGTATTGCTATTGAGAATGGCATCTTAATTGCATTTTTGACGAGAAGGTTTGTCTTATGGTAATGTTGATGCAAACCTTGGATGTAACAACAAGAAATGACTCCCAACAAACTTCCAAAAAAGAGAAGAAAAGGATGGAGAAGTAGGAAGAAGAGAAATTGCGTTTAGTTCGCATTCCATTTCAAATGAAGAAGAGTCTAATGAGATCAAATCCTTCAGAAAACAATTGAGAGAGACAGAACACACGATGGAGGAAGGCAACACTCGACTACAGAATGGAATAGACAAGGCTGATGTAGTGGAAAAAATAGCAGTGGATTCCGCGTCAGTTTCTCACGACGGTGAAAATTAGCTCCAGGAAATGGACATAATCTTATGAGAAGAGACAACCGAATTGACTGCTTGTGTTAATCGTATTATTGCCGCCGTTTTTATCTCTAAAGAAGATATTCTGTTGATATTTTTAAATTGTAAATTTCATTGATCTCTGCACAAATTCTCTGCTCGCGTTCTTGAAGATGATTTTGAAAGCAGCATTGTTCGAATAAAGTTGAGGCCCAGTGAAATACCGTGCAATATGTTAACCTGAAATGTTTGGGTAAACCAAGCAAAGGTCTCATGCGAATATTCAGAACTCAAGTAATTCTTTGCCAAGTTTGTTCACTACTTTGTTGTCTGTTTCTCGCTAATTCACCCTCTTCATTTGTATCTATAGGAACACCTTTGTACATCAAGAACTGTTGTCCTGGATTCAATGAGATGTCGGATTTCATCGTTTACTTGCCGTTATCACCTTCTCCAACGGTTGAGGAAGTACGCTGTGCAATTGCCTACCACATGGGAAGATCTCCGAAATCCACAGTTCTAAGAAGAGACATTAATCGTGACGAATATCTAAGACAGCTCAATGTCGGTGTAAATGAGTCGGACTTTGCTGGAGAGAACGGGAATATAATCCGAACTCGCTCTCCTATAGGTTGTCTAATTCTGCTCTCTGACGACACGGAGCAGTTCCCAATCGTGGATGGACCTGCAAACCAGATCATCGTTTCCCCACCAGGTATGTGAATTGGATAAATTGACTTTGAATAGTGCTTGCGGAAAGGTATGGAAAGTTAAATTCATAATTTCATTTTGAAATTGAAGTTTTGGAGCCGGGGTTGTTGACTCAATTCTGTTTTTCTATTCCAACTTCCCAGAGAATATGTAATTTTTAGGATGTGGAATGAATGAATTTAACTTTTACGTCACTACTCCCCATTCTTGGGGCTTGGACGGTGCTGACATAGTCAGACTTATGGAGCGTTGTAGTACTTTTAGTCCGGATGCCCTTCCTGCCGACTTCCAATGACACCTTCGGGGCTCGACCTCTGGACCGAAAGATCGCTAGGCCAAGCACTTAACCACTGTGCCACGGAGACAGGATGCCCTTCCTGCCGACTTCCAATGACACCTTCGGGGCTCGACCTCTGGACTGAAAGATCGCTAGGCCAAGCACTTAACCAGTGTGCCACGGAGACCGGATGCCCTTCCTGCCGGCTTCCAATGACACCTTCGGGGCTCGACCTCTGGACTGAAAGATCGCTAGGCCAAGCACTTAACCACTGTGCCACGGAGACAGGATGCCCTTCCTGCCGACTTCCAATGACACCTTCGGGGCTCGACCTCTGGACCGAAAGATCGCTAGGCCAAGCACTTAACCACTGTGCCACGGAGACAGGATGCCCTTCCTGCCGACTTCCAATGACACCTTCGGGGCTCGACCTCTGGACCAAAAGATCGCTAGACCAAGCACTTAACCACTGTGCCACGGAGACCACATTAGAATGAGCTAAGTAAATTGATGACAACAAAGCTTCTATCCCCGTTCCTCAACAGTTCCATGTGCAACCACTTCGAAATCAATTTAGCAGCTTATCGAAGAAATAAAAGCAGCAAAACTAAGTAATGAAATATGACAAAAATGTATTAGCATCTCATTATATATTTAACAAGAGAAGAAATAACTTGACATATCATACAAAATAGGGAAAAAAAGACAAGCACATGGAAAATTAAATTTAATTTAAGTGATGAAATATATCCATACGGGTTTGATGTTGTCAGTGTGTATACTTCAATTCCTATTTCAGACGCCATTCAGGCTATGATTTATAAATTCGATGACTGCAAGATGAAGAGCATGAATGGACTTACAATTGAACAAATTCAGACACTCCTTGAAGTTTTTCTAAGAGACACATATTTTCAATTCAAAGACAAAATATTTCTTCAAGTGCTTGTCTATGGGTCATCATTATCTGATATACTTGCCATAATTCTAGAGTAGAGGCATAGTAGATAAGCCAAGGGGTCCACTGGACCCCCGCGCAGGTCTCAGAGGATGTAGAAATTCCCATCACAAAATGTTTACTATCAGATGAAAAATGATTTTGTGCATGTCCACGATGATGCATAATGAGTGCAATTCATTTTATTCATTGTTTACATCATGCTCGTGCATGTGCGTTCTGTTAGAAGATCGCAAAATGTGAATATTTTGTTTCCGCACATGATCGTGCATGACTGGTTGGCCTACATAAACAAATCAGCATAAATCAATGTTCAAAATGAAACCTATCATTATATTCATAGTTCAACACTAAAAGCAGACAGTTGGCAAAGTTTTCACAGCAGTAATTGATGAGTTTGAGATCTCCACAGCTGTTTTGAGGATCTTGAAATACAGGAATTATGGCTCAGTTTAGGCTTATTTTCAATTAGTATTGATACATTTGAAAAATGGTCAAATGTAAGGGTTACGCTGCATGGAATAAATCAGTTTCACTAAAGTCAACTATCTGAGGTTGAATGGTGACACCACACATCGTAAAACCGACTCTTAGTACAACTGATAGTGTGATAAATGTCGTTGAATTACAAAAACACCACTTTTTCGCATGTGTTTACTGAGAAGGCTGAAAGACACTCAAGGGAGTAGCTACATCGACTTGATACACGCAAACATCATTGTTTTACTCAAAATCAGCTTTCCTAATGATCTGATATCGATTTGAACATGTAAACTAAGAATTTGTAAAAGGGGTCCACTGGACCCCCGCGCAGGTCTTAGAGGGTTAAATTTGGAATCGAATTGCCAAGTGTTGATGATAATCATTTGAGTCTACTTAACTTCAAAGTAACGCTATATACCTCAGATGAACCCACTTTCGAATTTTCCCGTGAACCAGCAAAGATCTTTTTGTACATTATCGGTCCATAAGCAGCAAAATTCAATCATAAAAGAAATGAGAATGAAAGAATAGCAGACCAATGGTCAAGGGCTGTTTATGTAGGAAAAATATGAATCATTTCAATCTTCTCAGCCATGATTGGTCCATTGCTGGACGAAGTCCTCGACATGATGTTTCCTCCACTTCCGGTCTTGGGCTTCATTTATCCACTTTGTTCCTGCCACCTTCTTGATATCATCCAGACATCGCATCTTCTGTCTTCCTCTTCGTCTTACACCATCTCTGGGATATCCATTACACCCCTCTTCCAACGTTCATCCGTTCTACGGGCCATATGTCCGGCCCAACTCCATTCCAGTCTTGCTGCCGACTCCAGGACATCGTTCCGGTCGTTCTTCTTCCGGTTCCTTCTTACTATTTTGAGCACAGCTCTTTCCATCGCACGTTGAGTAACTTCAAGCCTTGAACGTTGTTTCTTCGTAGTTGTCCATGTTTCGCATTTGTAAGTCATCACCGGCAAAATGCACTTGTCAAAGACTTGTCTCTTTAAGTTTTGCTTCTGAAGACCAGTTCAGCTCTACCAAATGCCTGCCATGCTTGGGCGCAACGTCGAGAAATGTCAGCTTCTGAAATCATTTCAATAAATCTCTTCAACTCAACAGTTATCCTCATTCAATTATCAAAAGCACAAAAAATAGAGATATGAAAAGAGAACGAAATGAATAGAATACTGATTGCATGTGTTTCACCTTGAAAATATAAATGTCAGAATTACAGGGAAAAACGAAACCTTACGAATGTTACTTAATAATATCAAAAATAATTATAATAATAGCGTCTTTATTTATAACATTTGCCTCAATACTGGGAAACTGGGGGACGCTCTACAAATCGGACATAGAAAATACAACTCGAGATTTAAAAGATATTGAAGACATTTAGGGCTTGGGACAATTAGACACGGCTATTCAGCGTGTGTATCTTGTCAGTTTGCGCCCGTATTAGTAGCAAAATGCTTCCAGATGTCATTTGACTTGACGTTTAGCCCAAGCAATCTTGTCCTAGCGAATTTCGTTTTAAACCTCCTTTCTTGAAATAATCATTCATCTGCCAATCTCTTGATCCATGCCGACCAGCGCTTGTTTGTCAGCATCCGTCCATAAATGGACATCCGTTTTTTAATTCTTGTTTTCATTGGAATAGTCTGTCGTGGACTACATAGTGCAGGGTGTCCACTGTACGTGAAATTCACGTATGTACGTGAATTGTACGTGAATTTTGAAAATTATGAAAATGTACGTGAATTGTACGTGAATTTCAGTAACGCTGAGATAGTGGTATTTACTCCTACTTCATATCCACTGATTCTTATTACATGTGCTAAATTTTTTTCTTCCGTTGTTGCACCAACTCTGACTTGGTTGTACAAAAAAGTATGTTACAAGAAAGAAAGTCATAAACATGTAGATATGTTCATATAATATAGCCGCTACTAACAGCGGGTCTGGGTTCAGACAACGAAAATTTGTGAAATTCTACTAAGCAGCGTCTTGACATCTTTGTGTCCTGAATTATTTTATGCTTTTTGTAATAGATGTATACATGTGTATTGTGAGGCAAGGGAGAAGGAGAAGGAAGCGGAAATCTCATACTCATGTGCACAACGGAAGCGCCGACTATTGGAAGACTTTTAGATTGATTAGTTTTTTTGCTATGGTGGACTCAGTCTATTGTTTCTATCCTGATGTTTTTAAAAGAAATAAAAAGTTATCTCCTTGAATATGCACACTAATATTCTTAGTCTTAATCTGCTTATAGAAATATAGAAACACAAACCCTATTATTATTACCCTTGATTTTTATAGCCGTGAATTATGTTGTATTTAGAGATTATTGAGTGACCAAAAATACCATTTATTTGTGAAATGATGGCTTCAAAACAGCATCGAATGCACTGATGTTATTATGCGTGCAGTGTGTATACAAGATAGTTCTGAAGAGCTATCTTTCTGCTGTAAAGATCTCATTACTGCATTTCTTTGAGCAGTTGCTGCGGGTAGTGTTTTTGAATGATATTGACTCAACCAACTGTCGCTTGCCGGTCAAGTAGGCCTGAAATAGTGGTACGTGAATTTTTTTTTCTCAGATAGGGTGGACACCTTGATAGTGTGATAACAATGCAACAATATTTCATGAAAATAAATAAATAAATCTTCGTATACAGATAAGACCAATTACGGTTATTCACAAAATAACATAGCATTTCCCATGAAATTCTCGATAGACGCATACAATACAATACAAGAGTGAACATCAAGATGTTATTTGTTGCCTCAGGATTGCAAGAGATCATGACGTGATCTTCCCAGAGAGGAGTCATAAACATAACATTGTTTAGGAATTAAAATGTGATCTGCGATGTTTCCGTGTTGGAGATTGCAATACGAACAAACCCTCACTAAGAATGGATCATGTTTCTCCTTTCAGGGAAGCTGTTTCTGATTGAGAACAAGTGCTCCGATGTCAGAAATGGAAGAAACTCTGTCGTGACTTTGACGCTTTCTGATCAACCTAAAGTCGGAGAAGTCCGATTAGCTGTCGCGGAACACGTGAAAAAGACACCAGAGTCAATTACATTGAGGGCATTTGACCGCAGATTCAAATTTGATCTCAAAAGCTTCCGAAATTGTGCAATGAAGGACACCAAAGGCATGAAATGGACAAAACTGGAAGTACTGACCAATGATGAAGAAATTTATCCAATCCCGGAGAACAATATGAGCAGAGTTATTGTATCTGATCGTGGTGAGTGCAACCTAAGCTATAACAAGAAAGCTAATACAAAAGCAGGTACGCAGAGTGTCTGCTAACAGTGTCTCTATTCAAAGACATAAAGACATGTGCTTTATAGAACACCACGAGTATTTGTGCTCTAATCAAACCAATGTGGTCTATTTCTCATGGTTTTGACGGAAACGTTTTAATAGATCCTTTACGCTTATAAATGTCTATATGATTTTTACCAAATTCAAATGTTTCTTACAAGGTATAATTCAATTGATTTTCCTATTCATCAGCCTTGCACCTACTGTCAGGAACTTTTGTGAATGTATTATGGTAATCCCTGAAAAGATAGACGAACATTCAACACCTGCGCTCTCTTGAATCTCTTGAATCTCTTTGAGTGCTCGCACTAATTGGAGACCTGCGCTCTGATGAGAGCCATGTGTTATATTTGATTCATTGTTGAAAAATGAACACATTTTGAGGTCCTTCAATATTAAGGTTTTCCTGATGTTTGACTTCCTTTCTCTAATTGATTCTTGAATTTTTCAACTACCGCATATCGGAGCATTTTTAAATATGATAATCGAATAACTTCTCCTAAAAATTGCCGTCGATTTGGATAGTATTAAGCGCATAACATGTTGCACACTTACATGATAGTGAACCTCGCTGTCATACCACAACGTGGTCAGCATGGAGCAAAACAATAATACGTTATGAACTGCGTGTGTGTGTGTGTCGTTCTTTCAGAGGAGATTAGAGGGGTTTAACCAAATTTCAATCCGAGATGATGTTTGCACTTGAATTGTTTCGAGAACTACAAAGTAGAGGATCGCCACTGCAGCGACTAGCTCAGCTAAGCAGAAAGGTCAAACTGCACAAAACTCAAGGGTGGTCGAAGAACAATTCAGGGCAACATAATGGACAATGCAGTCAAATGAAGCAATCGCTTTATTTCTTGCTTGTTATATCCGTTAAGATCTTTCTCCTGCCCCGTTGGGTGAACGTTTTTCTTTGTGGAATGCCTCCATACTGAGGATTGCAATCCTGGTATCCCATGGGTTTTGTAAATCCCGAAATCCTGGGCTTAAATTAGTTGTTATCTTCAGGGTTTACACCCTCTGGAAACGCCTGGAAGAAAATTCATACCGTAGTTGACCAGACGACGGGAGATCATAATGAATTTTACCGAAACGATAGCAGCAAAAACTCCCCGAGTAGTTTTAGGTCGAAGTAATATTTCAAAAGTAAAATGCTTAAACAGACTGATCTTCGGCGTCCAGCGCCTTCGTTGGTCGAATTGTACGCTATTGTAAGATCGACCAACGAAGGCGCTGGACGCCGAAGATCAGTCTGTTTAAGCATTTTACTTTTGAAATATTACTTCGACCTAAAACTACTCGGGGAGTTTTTGCTGCTATCGTTTCGGTAAAATTCATACCTTTGAAAATGCACTTACACCGATTCGATCATATACTTCGTGTCTGTTGAGTATGTAGTCTATGCAGCACCCACATTTAAATTCCATGCATCTTGTGAAGTTTCATGAATCTGCACTGTCAAGGGAATATGTTTATTACGAACTGGTCTATCAGGATAAATGAATGAATGTTATTATCCTCAAATAACTTGTGACATGTTGTCCATTAGATATTTCAACGAAATGATTGGTCGGGTCAGAAGTCGCCACAGTCGGGTCAGAAGTCAAAATGAATTTCAGTTGGTGTATAATATGCCTAATATATGCCTTTTTCTAAATACCTTACAAAGGTTTTCTATGATGAAATTAGAGGTCCCTATTTACCGAAAATTCATTTGGCCAGCCTGCCACCACCTGATATATACGCATAACGTGTATATTAGTAAATCAAATTTTGCCTATTTATACTATTTAAGCAATCGGTTACCTTGTCGAATTTCTTATACAAGTAATTGTGCATGCTTCTGAGTTTCAGTCTCAATTTGGAGTCAAAACTGACTTGTAGAAAAGCGTTAGCCTAGCTTGAAAATGGTCATTTTTTGAAAGATTTAGTTTAACGCATGGTGTAGCTTTCTAGTTGCCAATTGAGATCACAGATGTGAACTGTACTAATCTGCAATTTCATGCAATGCTTGTTTGAGATAAATTTGGCATAATACAACCGCGGATTTTGTTGTAAATCCGAGTTGTAATAACAGAAATACGGTACTAATATAACGACGCTGTGGTATTGTGACGATAGCATCTTTCTTCGTTTGCAGGTGTGATGTTTCAGATTGAAAACATTTGCTCTCAAGGGAAAAATTCGTTTGATTTCGTCACTTTCAATCTTCCATCGTCTGCAACTGTAGGCCGTGTTCGGTCTGAGATCGCCTCTCATATGAAGATGAACAAGGAAGAAACGTGTCTTCATCGAGAAAGTGAAGTTTATCCGAGGAATGAATTTAAGATGAAACGTCTCAGCGATGACTCCGAACAGTTCCCTCTCTTCAATGCTTCAATCAACCATGTGATCGTTTCACTGCCTGGTGAGTATGAATGGAGGTACCCAAAGACGCTCAGTGACTGTGCGCAGTGCGAAATGTTGTTGAACAATATACTGTTTTGTCTCATGGAATATTTTCTAAGCCTCTCGGTACTAGTATAGACGTGATACAGCGACAACATGTAGAAATGTACAAATTGCAACAGCTATGGTACCAAAAAGTTCGTGCAATTTGTGCCGATGAATACCTGTTTTTCTTGGCATGAACGAGAATCCGAATAAGCAACATCCATGGCGAGGAATCTGTTTATAGATCATTTGAAAACAAGTACAGGTATTCGTTTTAATGCCTACACCTGTATTTGGGCATTCGCATGCATTCCTTTTATGCCATGAGTAGAATGGTGAAATCGCTGTCTTTCAACATGCAATGAAGATCGCAGCACGACTGCTCTGGATGTGAATATGTTTTATTGAAATGGTTAGGCCTACATGCACCTAAATGGTGACAACAGCATTCATCCTACGTGCTCGTGCATTTGATACATCGTGGAATTACATGTATATGCAACTTTTTGTGCATTGGTTGAGTGAATGATCAAAATTATTTTCTGAAACAATACAGGTTTCGATCTGATGTGTCGAGATGAATACTGCGTATTACCTATTATACTATTCATACTCGTAGATAACGTCTATGTGGTCAGTTAATGAATGACATCCAGAATACACCAGTGTTAGGGGGCAGGGATGACTACAGTTTTAGTCCAGCCATACTAAGGGAGGCCCCAAAAATGGATTACATTGTTTATTCTAAGATTTTACCTTTGAAAATGTATGTATGTACATGAGAGTATCTAATTCAGATGGGTAGGGTGAAAAAGATTGAAAAATGCATTATTGACATCCGCAGAAATGATGCACGAATTTTTCAAAATTTAATAATCTGACCACTGGTGCGCACGAAAACGAAATGTGAATGTGATAGTTGACACCATCAGGTTATAGCAGTGTTTCTCAAACACCGGTCCGCGCGGCAGGTCAGTTTAGTCCGCAAAGTTGATGTGGAATAAAGATCGCTTTCGATTTGGTTTATTAATGCGATGACGCTGTCTCAGAGTAGAAGAAGTATTTCTTCAACATGATTAGCATAGAAAGCATCTACAGATCGTGTGCTTTGAGGCTACTCTGACAAAGCTACATGTTAATAGGCAGCGCTCGCTACTTCACCGAAACTTGCGATTCAGTCAGCGCCAGTTATCCACCACTAGGATATGACGCACTGTTTTTCACGGCTGCCTAGAGAATGCATTGTTCCAATAGTTTTCGCTCAGTTGACGTGTTACTCTATTGTTCACTGTCATTGTATAGGTTAGATTAATAATGTTTTTTTTACTTTTCTATTTGTTTCGTAATTACTGGTAGCATCTGACTCGCGGAACTTGCGGGGGCATCATCTGTAGAAACTGACTTTGAGACGAAAATGCTAAGTTGTATATTAGCACGATTAAATAGACGCCGTTGCGTATGACAGATGCCAGTATTTATTGCAATAATTCTTAGTCTAGTCCGCGCAGTTCACTTAGGATGAGCGCCTGCCTAGTCTGCGATAATTAAATGAGAAATACAGGCGCTGTTAGGTATGTAAGAGAATTCGTATAGGGTATACACGTACAGTATAGGGTATACACAGGCTCCTGTAGGAGATTCAGTCTGATGTAATTGGTGCATCCATGTTGTAAGATGGGGCTTCGCTGGCAACATCTCGACTTTTCTCGCTTCGGGTAATGGGGATTGATACAAACTCGGTATCAGGATTGGCTTCTAAGCATGATATGCGAGTTAGACGTTGTATTGAGATCAAAGCCAGACACAGGTAAGTTTAAGAGATAAACACCTGCTATTACAGGCCTCAACGAAGATGCGGAATTTCAGAATCAAGAGGAGCTTGCAGGGAAGATAAAGTTGTACTATTCAAAGGCTCAATGAAGAACTCCTTAGGCTTAATGCGAGCTACCCGCTGCATTGTCCAGTGAAGACGGGATTTTGGGATCAGGATGGACTGATGCTAACATGAGCAATGTTACAGGTAAAAGAAAGACGTGTTTTATTAATAGACAGAAAAGAGGTTGTCAGTATAATACGTCTGCTGGCGTATATTTTATGGCACCAATGTATTACTATAAGTATTACACTATCAACATGTAAAAGTCATCTTATTGTATTTGTTGTTGAAACTTCCATAGTGAAGACTGTAAAATGTTTTCAAAAATTCAAGAAAAACGGAAGCTTTAGCAATGTACTAGCCTTTTGCTAAACGCTTAATTGCAGACCACATAAGCAGACCTAACTCTACCAATAACTTCGATCGGTTACCAGTTGAGTCCATTTTTGTGAAGGTTTGTTCTTTAACGTTTCATTTAATCGGGTAATTCCTCTCTAGGTCGGTCTATATGATTCGCACTCTCTACACGTACAGCAGTTGATCAGCTTTGTGACTACAATGACAGCTTCATGACCAGCGGTGTTCAGCACTTCATCAACAACCCCTGATGGACCTCCTGCTTTGTTGTTCATCATTGCCTGATAGGCGGAAGTTACCATAATGAACTCAATGTGGTGTCCGTGGCACAGTGGTTGCGTACTTGGACTAGCGATCTCATGGTCCAGAGGTCGAACCCTGAAAGTGTCATTGGAAGTCGGCAGGAAGGGCATCCGGACTACAAAGCACCACAACGCTCCAAACAAAGTCTGACTTAAGTCAGCACCGTCCAAGGCCCCAGTAGGGGTAAAAAGTGACGTAAAAATCCGTAAAAAAAACTCAATGATACTGATGATTTTCAAATGCAGTATTGCGGGATGAAGATCATTCAAGTCAGCTTTCTCGAGGGTTATTCGCATGACCACATTCAACGTGAAGTCCATGTTCGAGCGTTGTGTAATACGTCAGCCATAAAGCAACATGCTCATGTTGTTGATGTTGAACTGTAGACCTATAGATCTTGTTTGAATTTGAAAAATGTCGCTTTGTCTGTCAGGTGGTCAACGTGGGAATAAAGACTAAAACATCAGCTAAAGACTAAAACACATTCATTGATTAGGTTGTTTCAGTGGATTGTCGTTTCTCTCTGCAGGTACTTGGTTCAGAATCAAAGATATCTCTCCTGACGCGGAGGTCAAGCTCTTCGATGTCGTTCTTCGACTTTCGGAAACGCCAACAGTTGGTGAAGTTCGTCAAGCCCTCGCTGCTCACATGTGTCGGCCAGTTGAGGACACAATTCTGCGAAGAGAGTTATTCAGGACGAAGAAAGGAACTCTATTTAAAGTCTATGAGAGGAAAGATAAGAGAACATCCGGCTCTAGAGAGTTCTTCATCGATGCAAATGGGAACATCAAAAGAGATGGTAAAAATCGAGTAATTTCCAAAATGATGGAGATTTTGTCGGACGACGGTGATAGTGTAGAAGGATCGGTCAACATGCTGATATTGTCTCCACGGGGTGAGTTGAAGATAATGTGATGTTCCGGGCGAATATAATGAGAGCTGCGGTTCTTTTAGGTCACTTGAAAGCACAGAAATCGACAACAATAAAACCTCATGCAATACACAATAGTGGCACATAAATCGCACGCATTTTCACTTAGATACACTTGTCAACGGCTGTATCATTGGGTTAGAATCAGTCACATGTACAATTCTAGGCTTTTCATTGGTGGTTCATGCCCCAACTTAGTTCCCGCGGATGTGCCGCGACCTTGAGTCAACTTTCATTCTAGTCAACTGCAGATAAACAATCTATTTCTATGCTTGAAAGCGGTAGAATGACAGCTGCTCTTTATCAAGAAATAAATTACTGCGAAGCATCCATCTTCCTTGCATTTTTCAAGATCAGCATGTCTATGCGTGAGCGCAGACCATGCTTGTAATTGTTGATGAAGAAAAGTGCAGTTATAGATCTCTCGAGTTATGTAAGTAATTTATTGTCTTGACTTAATTCACGTCTGAACGACATCAGGTTGGATTCCGCAAGGATGAACAATAATTCTTCCATTTCTGACGATTTTTCGCCGGATGTACTGTCTGTTGGGCGGATATTTGGCTATTCGCTGATCTAACTTGCCACCATGCGGGATTGACCTCTTCCATGGAGCAGCATTCTCGGCCAGCGGTTGTCGTCCATTCCTTCAACATGACGTCTTTGTTGATCTTCAATCCTGTCAATGATATCTCTCCAGCCACTTGTCATGTTCCTGACGACATCGGTACTGATTCTGTCTCACCAGCGGATATTGAGGACTCTTCTGAGGCAGTTCATCTCGAAGGCGTGAAGTTTGTCTCTATCGGTTTGTTTTAGAATGCAACTCCCCGACTCATAGATGACAGCGGTGATTACAATTGTGTCTAGAAGTCTGTTTGAGCTGCAGTGAGATTATGAGCGAATTTATTGAATTATTTAGTGAATTTATTGTGTCACAGAATCTATTAGATCAGATTGTTTAAGCGTGTTCCTTCTAGAAGAACAAGCTGATTCAAAGCGATGACACTTGCAGGGATGACACTTACACTCGCACTTACCAAGCGAACAAAAAGAAACTCTAAAAATACCTTAGAAATAAAAAAATTGTCGTTCATCGCTTCCAGATTGCTGTGGATTCCTTTAAAAGGCACCGATCGCCACAATTCTTCAGATTCGAGGAATTCAGATCATTACGCAAACGTTTTCTCGATATGTGGTTCCTTCCGATAATTATTTAAAAAGATAGCAGGCGCGCGAAAGAATGATAACAAACTTCTCTGTAGAACTTGACATTGACTGTCACTTTGCTGTGTGATCCGGTTGATAACAGTCACTGAAACTTTGCAGAAATTGGCGTGTTTAATGTTGAACTGGCTGCTCATTGTTCGATTGCTATGGTATTATGTCAGCAGATCATGCCGATGATAGACAGACTTTTTTCGCTTTGCTACAACTTCGCTAATGAAACAAAGATTCATTACCACCAACGACGAGGACGCACCAATTATTGCACCAACTTTGTCAAGCCAACACTCAGGGTTGTCCCAGCCCGGGTAAAATGAAAAAAACCCGACGGGCGGGATTAATGACGGGTTTTATGGGATTTATGGGCGGGATTTATGGGTTTTATGGGATTAATCATTTTTCTGCTCCCAATCATGATTTCTGTACCTCTATCCTCGACGAAGTCATGAAGTATGCTACTATGCTCTATGGACGTTATGGTGATGAAGAGCTCTCATTTATGCATGTGTTCGCACTCTCAACTAAAGCTTATTCCAAGCAGTTGGTCTGAGATATTTTGTGAATCTATCCCCTTTTATCAAATGTCTTATGCCATTCTTAGCGTTCATTCTTAGCATAGGGGCAAATCAGATTCACACGGCTGATGATTCGCTGTAGGCAAGCACAGCTTTAGCCAATGACGTGCGTTGTTTGGCTGAAATCGACCTTTATTGATCGTCACTCAACTTTCCCACCTCTCAATTATCTCTGTGTTACTTGCGATTCGAAGTAGACGAACTGAACACAAGTGTTTATTTTTCACATCTCAATCAGTCTGATCTCCTTGGCAACTGCGTTGGTGACACAAAAGTTCCCCCCCCCCTGGAGTCGACCTCTTTGTATCAGGCGTGCTGACCCAAACTTCAAATCAGGTAAGTAAAACATGTATTTAAAACAAGTAGGTTGTTTAAGTTTTGTTTTTTAGTTTGATATTTCCAAGGCACAATTTCATTGAAACTGAAGCATCTGTAATGCAGTAGTCTTGAACATATATCGATGATTTTATATGAATTCCTGTGAGTCTATTTGATTTAAAAAACTAAATGTGCGTAAGAGGATTGATGGGGCATTCCCACCGTTTGATATAATTGTCAATCGCAACTGACGTGATAACTGACACCTTTGATTTTTGACTAAGCTAACTTAAAATGTAGTTCTACAGCTACTTGTATTTCCTAGACTTTCACTGAAACGCTTTCTAATGTTGGGCTTGACCTACTTCAATACCGCTGTATGATCCGTGTTGTGGGAGGATCTTCGCTGAACTTATTAGTGTTGACCCATCTCATCAAGCATAATTCTCAATGCCCACTTATCAATCACGAAGCTCACTCATTCACCACTGTATACAGGGGATAGTGACACGTAAAGGGTGGGGGCCCGGAATGTAGAAAGATGTCAGGAAATGTGCGAAAAATATTGTGTAATCAACAGTCTGACATAGTCTGTAATAGAGTGAGTGTGTATTAGAAAGAGTGAAGTCATGAATGAGAGGGATGAGAGAGACTGAGAGCGAGAGATGAAGGGGATAGATCCCCATGCTTGACCATTCGTAGCTGACAACTCTTTAACCACTTGCTGTGAGACGCCAGGGAGTCGAAAGAACAATAATGGTGCGTCTTTTCACTGCGTGTGAGAATGATGGTGTCCGAATTGTGTAATCACTTCAATCAGAAGACTCGCACACAGGTTTTAATTTTCATTTCATTACGCAATCCACATTCAGTTGTCATTTAGCACTGCTTGGGAAATGTAGCATCTCAGCGTTATGTGTAGAGGAGTGAGGGGAGAGATGAAGAGAACTTGTGAAGAAATTGTGTCATTGAGAGTGACGTTATTTAAGTAGTCAATCTATGAGGTAAAGGCAATATGCTCAAATGAAATTGAATTATATTGAGTCAATTAATTAAGCACAAAGTGATATAACTCTACTCATGAAAAATCACAACTTTACTCTTATAAGGCTCTAATAGGAAATAGTGACTACTGTAAGTACAAACGAATAGTAAAGACTTAACCTAATTGGAATTACTTACACGAATTATGACAAAGACATAGCTTACTTGAACGTTCCTCAATTACGAGTTCAACTGCTATACTGTAACGTGTGTGAAATACTTCATCAGTTTTGCTCAACTTAGTTCTAACGATGACGGTCGATTGGTTAATTGAAGATTGATACCAGACCTTTCATCTGCTGACTAAGACTCCCTGCTGTGATTCAATAGGAAGATTGAAGTGTTTGAGATTAAGATGAAGATAAAGTTATGAAATCCTAACAAGGACGCGTGGTTCGTTCTCTACAGGTGTTCAGAATCATAGTTAAGAATCATGTGTTTGATCGCCAGTTGCAAGCTATACATGTATTTGACAGACGTTATGCCTCGCGGCGTTCCTGCATTAGGTAACAACCATTTATTGTGCATGCTGATGTTACTTCCAAATTTAATAACACCGAAGCGCAACAACTCAAAGAAGTTAAAGTTGAGAAAATACATTGTTGATTAAGGAATCTGTTTTTTTGCTTCTATTATTAATACCCAGGGGATTGTTGTTATCAACTTTACAGAATTTATGTATTGCAACATTATGTTCTCATTATGTATAAGCTAATAATGATAGAATCAAAAAATAAAATCCTTGACAGTTGATTACAGTTGCCCATGCTAGGCCCTAACAGGTAGCCTATTACTGAAAAGGTGGGCTACTCCTGGTAATAGATAATTGGTATATCGTTTAATCCATTATTCAGACAGCCTATTCTCGATTATTTCATTACCTAACAGTGTATATTCACTGAAGATTATAGGCCTATCCTTGATCTGAGTTAAACTCATCCTTCTGTTTTACAGACTACTATGCCTGGCAAGCGGATAAGCCCAATTTGGAACAGCTTCACAAGAATCACTCAAGGTCCTCCGAAGTGGATCTATCAGTGTAAGGCCTGCTCTACGACGCTTCAAATGACGAGGGAGCGCGTTGATCGTTTATCCGACCATCTGGACAAGAGTTGCCCTGGCCAACCACTTCAATCCAGAATTCGCGACCGTAATGAAACCGTCGAAAGTACATCACTTGTTGCTGACGACTCTCCATCAACCCGCGACGGACACGGGGACTCTTCAGACATTCCTTCAACTGAAATATTGTCCATTGATGAATCCGACTCCTCGAAACCTACTCGTTCCAAGAGTGATCAAGGCATGACGCACGTGAGTGGTCCAAGTCAAGCTACATCTTCAGGATCAGCTTGTGCAAATTCTTCAATTGGTGAACCGACAAAAAAGCGCGCCCGTCCTTCGCTTTCGCGTGGACTTGAAGGAAGCTTTATCCGCACAACTGAAGCTGACAGAATGAAAATTCAAGAAGCTGCTGCAGAATTCTTCTTGAAAAACCGACTCTCCTTCCGTCTGGCTGACTGTCCTTACTTCCGCAGTTTCCTTGAAGTGTGCAGACCTGGCATCAATGGACCGAACGGCACAAAACCAGTTGTCAGTCGAAAGATGATGGCCGGAAAATTGCTAGATCAAACTGAGGCTAAGTGGACAGCCAAGTTAGCTGATGTCCTCAACGGGAAGAACGCTATTCTTTCCCAAGATGGCTGGAGTGATCGACATAATGAGCCAATTATTGCAGCAAGTGTGCATTGCGATGGTGAGACCTACCCTCTTGACTTTGAACCCACTGGTACCACGACGAAGTCTGCTGAATTTTGCGCTGAATTAGCTCAAAAGTCGATCGAAAAGGCAGAAAGTCTGTATGGATGTTGCATCACTGGTTTTGTTTCAGATAGTGAGGCAAAAATGATTAAAGTTAGAGAAAAACTCTCTGAGTGGCGCGACGGTCTAATGGTTGTAGGATGTGCTGCACATGCATTGAACAACGTTGAGAAAAAGGCAACACCACCAGCAGTGATGAAGCATATCTCAAGTGTTGCTCGATATTTCCGAGAACACCACAAACCTGCGGCCTTTCTGAAAAAGCTTGGAGGACGTATCCCCCAGCTGCCGAATGAAACTCGATGGATGAGTCAGCGGTCCACTCTTGAAACGTTTATTCACAACTACCCTCTCTACGGGAAAATTGTCGATGGAGAATGCGATGATGATGAGTCGCCTTGCAGCATTCCCGACAACATTCGAAATATCATCAATAATAGAGGACTCGTGAGTGAAGCTAAGTCAATGCTTCAACAGCTCCAGCATGTTGGGATAGTCTTGAACACGTTTCAGAGTGACAAGAGCAATCTCTCAGACTGCGTTCGTGGATGGCTCCTCCTTTTGGAAGACCAAAACATCGCAGAGAACGTCCGGAAGACTATTCAAAAGAAGTTTGAAGACAACATCACTTTGTGGCATCTTCTTGCTTACATTTTCGACAACCAAAGCGATAATGAACGACCAGATCTGCCTGCCGAACTCTTGACCAGAGCTTATAGTGAGGTTGAAGAATTGATGGGTGACGGAATGTTGGCAGCAATGGCAGCAATGGAGATTGAAGATGAGAAGGTTTTCCCTAAATTTGTGTTTGGTAAAACCGTTCGAGGACAAATTTCGGCCAGCAAATATTGGGCGTTCGTGTCTAAAGTTACAAAATCAGAAAATGGCAAGAACTTTGCTATACTCATGTCCAAGATATTTCTAATCCCTCCATCATCAGCAGGTATTGAACGGATTTTCTCCTGCGCGGGACTCGTACATTCCACTCTTCGTAATCGTCTACACGTCAACAAGGTTGGTCGCTTGGTCCAGGTGTCCAGATTGCTTGCTATGGGCAAAAACGATGCCGGCAAGCTGGTTCCCATCCTTGAGCATTTCAATGTGGAAGAAGACTGTTCTGATGGAGAAGACGAGTGACATTTGTGATAAATTCTTTCTCCTTTATTTTCTATCCATTTTTTTATTGTTTAGCAGATTGTTTCAGCTGACTTTTAGTTGCTCAAGAATAGGCCTAATACCCGTATTACGCACGTATCCAGTATCTGTATGTTTATGACATTCCTCGCGACTTTTCTACTATTTGTTCTTATACTACTATTTGACTGCTACTATTGTTCTTGTTAATCATGTTGTTTTTAGTTTTTTTACATAAAATATCCATTCAAGCTATCGAACGTTGTTTTACATGAAAGTTGAAATAACCAGGCTTGACAAAAAAGACGAAAAGGAAGAAAGAGGGTATTATTTCACTATTTGTTGAATTTTGGATAGTAGCAGTAATTACCGTATTAAAGTTGAATAATTGAATAGGCCTAACCAATATAAAATATAGGCTACACATACAATAGTAATAGACGAAAATAAAGGTGTTCAAGTCACCATTCCGTTTGGATTTCGGATTTATCAGCTAACTATTAATTATCAGTTTCTATATATTACATGTAAAATACGGCACGTTGTATGTACATAATGCACGTTCATCCAAAAATTCAATTTTCACAAGATACTACTTCCTCAAAAATCACCAAAATCACCATGAATTTGTTTTTTAAAGACCTAATGAATGAAAGGAAAGCATAATATAATATTTAAAAATCCTAAAATAATGTCATTCAATTTGCTATGATCGCTGCATTGTGTTATACTGGATGTCGGAATGCTTGCCATTTCGTTTTTCATTTATTCTGATGCACGGGTTCATCTTTTAAGTTATTAAGAAGCCAGAAAAATTGAGTTTTAATAAATGAAAATACGAAACGAAATGATGAGAACGACGAAACGATGAGAGATGATGATCAAAAAGACAAAGTGATAATGGAAAACTATATTGCCAGTATGCAAAAGAAACAAAACAAAAGTTAGCAAAACAATCGTATCGCATGGATGAAATTACAATAAAGCAGTCCTTCATGATGATGAATATTCACTCAACCAACACACTAGTATCACTCAACGTCACTCAACATACTCAACGTCACTTTCATCATCTGCATCAAATGGGAAGCAATCGTCAACAAATACTTCTTGAAGTCCCATGTTGCATGTTATCTTCATTAGCTTCGTAACTTTTTCCAAATTCATCTTGCTATTGATCCTCTCCACGTTTGCAGAATGAGGCACAATAGAAAGAATTCTGTTTACTACATGAAACAGTGGGGTGTCAGCGAAAAATGCAGACCACCTGAAAGATAAGATGGTCATGTTTATATTCCGACTTTTCATGCTCGTTTAAAGTACACTGTTAACATATCGCACTAAGAAGGAAGCATTTAAGACTGCAAGAATATTAAAAAAAATATTAAATAATCCCCATGTAATATGTACACAAAGGGAACGTTAACTTCCGTTAACTAAGAAATATCGATACAAATTCCCATGGACACGATGTGTCCAGCTGTACTGAGAAGCCACATACATGTACACAACACTGGTATTCAAATTTGATCTATCCTGATAACAAATGTCGTTCAAGTGGTACCTCTAAACAGAATTTGCGTAGTCATACTTTAACATAGTGAAACACACTCTTATCAAAATTTCTACGTACAAGCTATGCTGTGTGCTCAATGATTGACTCCAGATAATTTATACGTATTAGTAAAAGTAAGGCGCACAGATGGAACACAAGTAACAGAAGAAAAGCAAAAGCAAAATGTTGAGCCTGGGGTCAGATAGACCTAATTAGAGGTATACCGCATATGAAGTTCTTGACTTTGATATAATCTTGACTTATCCTTTGCAGTTACACATGTTTATCTCACTAATCAAAATATCCATTAACAAAATACGTGCATGCATTGTGCATGTTTCAATACGCAGCACTATACCTCTTCAATACAATAAAATTGATTGACATATGGTTTAAGATTATCTTTGGAAGATGACTCAGGAAAATATTTCTACCAATAGACAACCACATGGCTCAGCTACGCAAGCTTACCAGGTAAGCGGGGGCATATTGTTGTGATATTTCAGTATAGTATCAGACGCTATAGTATCGTCAGGTGCTACTGCCGTCCAAATGAAATCGAATGAGAATCGCCCAGTCTTAGTTCGAAACTCGGCGAGTTCGGTCATGACATTCGTTGGGTCAGTTGAAGAAGAGTTACTCCATTTTGTGATCAATTGAATTCCAAACAATATTTGAATAGAGTTCAAGTCTTGTCCTCTTCGATGAGGGTCCAGAATATTTGCAGCATGTAGAACACCACTCTCTCCTAAAATGAACTCCTGGCGATTTTTGTAGTTTTTGTTTGAACGAGTTCTCATCACAACTACTGAGGGGAGACTGACTCAAGGCTGAATTATCGATAAGTTCTGCATTTATGGCCCTCAATCCACATGGAACCAGAGAGGCACGAGGAATGTTTGATTCAAATACAACAATCCATCGACTGATTTCTGACACAACTCTCATCGTTGATTTGACACGATCCCACAGGATACCAGAGAGAAGGTCGCGCTTGACAGGGGCCACCTGCGCTTGAACATGTGCGTCATCGTTAACACATAATCTCTGAAGAGGTGCACGATTTACGTCAAGACTTTTCAAGGATGCTTCCCATGATAACCACCTACAAAAGATTAACATGGCTACACCGAAGATCTGCTTGACTATTATTAGATTGCGAAAATCCTATTAAGAAAGTTGATCAAACAAGAGTCGAAAAGTCATGGACTGGCATAGATGGATACGAAGCAAACAAATAATAAAAAGTAGGTCTATACTTTGATTAATTTTAAAAATTAAGCAGAACTTGTTTGATAAAGCCGACTTAAAGGCAAAAATTCGCAGTTAGAATATCTATTTGCAACATAGCTTTTGTAGCACTCGTTGTGCGTCGATACGGGATGTTCATTTCAAGATAAGTTGTTTTCAATTGCATAGAGAATTACATAGTAACTGCCTTCTATTTACGACTTTTTTATTCACCAAAAGTTACACAAAGTTAAAAAGTACCCGACGCGTTTCGTCCGAAGACAGTCTCAAGGGTCCCTTGAAACTGTCTTCGGACGAAACGCATCAGGTACTTTTTAACTTTGTGTAACTTTTGGTGAATAAAAAGTCGTAAATAGAAGAGAGTGACTTATCTATTTTCACTTTAATCGTTAGGCTTCCACATTTTAAGAACTTCAACTTTAGTTATATTAGGTGCTTAAACATATTCTTAAACACTTATCGAATTTAAAGCTTTAGATCAATAAATCAGCTATTCTTTGTTGATGGTCTTTATTTTTGGTCGTGCATTATTTATAGGGTGTCGTGTAGGATTATCAGAAATTAAACTGAGAACTTTTAGCACTTATTTAAGTCACATATATATAGCTATTGTAATGTAAAGTAACTCATGAAGCATACGAAATACAAAATATCAATCGATTACAAATAATTCATCTCACCGAGTGGCTACTGGCAGTTTGAGACTTTCGCGTAAGTCTTCTTCGATCGCATTTCGAAGAACTGACTTGTTATTAACAGTTTGAACAATTTGTCTCACTTGCTTTAAAAACGTCCCCAATGAAGGCATATTCATAAAGTCCTCTAACAGAAGGTTGAGGCCATGAGATACACATCCAATCACTGCCAAGTCCGGATGCTCACTCAACACGATCTTCCACGATGCTCGCATATTTGCCGCATTGTCGGTGACAAGAGCAGTGAAACATTCCGCGCCTACCGACGTCATGCGCTGCAGAATTTCTCGTGCGATGACATCTCCAGTATGCCTTTCCCTCACAAAAACAGAGTCGAGAAACATGGGTTCAGGATCACAAACCACGAAGTTTAATATATGCTTGCCACAAACGTTCACCCAACCATCCACTGAAAGAGTCAGTTTTTGACTGGCTTTAGACAGACGAGTTTTTATTTGCGCATCAACCTCTTCAGCCTCTTCGTCCAGGAGTGGGCCACTGATCTCGTCGCGGCTAGGAACGCGGAAAGCCGGATTCAGCTGGCGAAAAAATTCTTTCCAGTTCGGGTTCGACACCAAGCTGAATGGAGCGCGTGATGAGTATATGGCCCTGGCCAGGAGTCTTTGTAATTTCTGCTGCTCTTGACGGTCAGTTTCTCGCACCCAAGATGATAGTTTGACCTAAGGAAAGAAATGCATGATGAAAATTCATTGAAAAATCGAAAATTGAAGGGCTAAAACTGTGTTGTGCCGCCTACTATATATAGGATTAAGGGATACTTTCTGATAATTGCCCATAAGTGATGTTAAAATCAGTGTTGTGATAGAAAACGCCCACAGTAGTAAGCAAATGACAAACACTCGACCGGCGCCCCCCCCCCTCTGGAACGGCAGAGTGTCGTGGTCGGCCGCCGTGGTGCTTCGGGTCTGAGTCCCCCCCCCCTCTGGAACGACAGAGTCTGTCGTGGTGTGCCGGCCAGGTGGGTTCACAACATGTTCGCTGACTCCCCCCCCCCCCCTCTGGAACGACAGAGTGTGAGACTCGGATGTGTTGGTCTCGTATGGGTTGACGTGACCGACCGCCTAGGTTGACGTGGCCGACCGCCTAGGTTGACGTGGCCGACCGCCTAGGTTGACGTGGGCGACCGTCTAGGTTGACGTGGGCGACCGTCTAGGTTGTCGTGGATGGTGAAATGGCTGCCAGATTCGGATTCAGCGTAAAATTCTGCATCGGTAGGGTGAGTTTCAAGGCAATTGGCGAGAAAAAATTTTTCTTCAAAATTTTAACAGAGTTAGAATTTGGGACGTTTTGGTGTGTAGCGCCCAAACGAAGCATCGGATGAGAAAACGGAGGCCAGATTCGGAATCTACGTGAAATTTTGGGTTAGGAAGGATGTTTCCAGCGAAATCGGAGAGAAAAAATTTTCGGCTGACGTCCCCCCCCCCCCCCTCTGGACAGCTTGCTTCGATTTTGGCTTCTAGTGGACGGATTTTGTCGTGCGATAGCTCGTTTGAAAGCTAAGAGTGAGACAAATTCAGTGAAAGAATCGGCTTGTTCCTATCTGTCTTCGTTTAGATGTGAGACGCCATTTAAGATTTTGGGACATTGGTGAAAAACGACAGAGTTAGAATTTGGGACGTTTTGGGCTGTAGCTTCAAAACGAAGCATCGGATTGGAAAACGGAGGCCAGATTTGGAATCAGCGTGAAATTCTTTATCTGTATAGTGAGTTTCAAGTCAATCGGAGAGAAAAAATTTTCAACATTTTTCGAAAAAACGACAGAGTTAGAATTTGGGATGTTTTGGTGTGTAGCGCCCAAACGAAGCATCGGATGAGAAAACGGAGGCCAGATTCGGAATCTACGTGAAATTTTGGGTTAGGAAGGATGTTTCCAGCGAAATCGGAGAGAAAAAATTTTCGGCTGACGTCCCCCCCCCCCTCTGGACAGCTTGCTTCGATTTTGGCTTCCAGTGGACGGATTTTGTCGTGCGATAGCTCGTTTGAAAGCTAAGAGTGAGACAAATTCAGTGAAACAATCGGCTTGTTCCTATCTGTCTTCGTTCAAAAGTTAGAGCGGTTACAAGATTTTAGGTCGGAGCTCGCTTACCTGAAAAAATCCTAAGTGTCAGAGTGACTTTGTATGGGTAAAAATTTGAAAATTTTCCAAAGTGTGGAATTTCGACCTGGGACCGTCACCAAAACATTTTTCATCAAATTTTGAAATTTCACTGACGTCCCCCCCCCCCCCCTCTGGACAGCTTGCTTCGATTTTGGCTTCCAGTGGACGGATTTTGTCGTGCGATAGCTCGTTTGAAAGCTAAGAGTGAGACAAATTCAGTGAAACAATCGGCTTGTTCCTATCTGTCTTCGTTCAAAAGTTAGAGCGGTTACAAGATTTTAGGTCGGAGCTCGCTTACCTGAAAAAATCCTAAGTGTCAGAGTGACTTTGTATGGGTAAAAATTTGAAAATTTTCCAAAGTGTGGAATTTCGACCTGGGACCGTCACCAAAACATTTTTCATCAAATTTTGAAATTTCACTGACGTCCCCCCCCCCCCCCTCTGGACAGCTTGCTTCGATTTTGGCTTCCAGTGGACGGATTTTGTCGTGCGATAGCTCGTTTGAAAGCTAAGAGTGAGACAAATTCAGTGAAACAATCGGCTTGTTCCTATCTGTCTTCGTTCAAAAGTTAGAGCGGTTACAAGATTTTAGGTCGGAGCTCGCTTACCTGAAAAAATCCTAAGTGTCAGAGTGACTTTGTATGGGTAAAAATTTGAAAATTTTCCAAAGTGTGGAATTTCGACCTGGGACCGTCACCAAAACATTTTTCATCAAATTTTGAAATTTCACTGACGTCCCCCCCCCCCCCCTCTTATCGATTGCATATTCACAGGGTATATAAGAACGGGATCGGGAGAGGAATTTCACTAAGTTGAGAAACTGACTACAGGTAAGTCGTTTCTCTTGAGGTCCGATATCGGACTTCTGACTTTACATTGCTGATATCAGCTAAGGTGTCAGACTTATAGGTTAGTCAGTATAGCATGACTGACCATTTGATGATAGTAGGCCGAAATCTTCAAACGGCTATAACTTTGCTTCTACAAGTCCTTTAGACTTGATTCAAAAAACATTCGACAGCGTTTGCTATGCTGAAGGTGACAGACTACTTATAAACGTTTTATGAGTAGTACTAAAATACTGAAAAATTTAAATTCATATTTAATGATAATAATTAAAGTTTTTGAATAAAAAGCAGTCGTTTATGAGTCTCTGTGACTTGGGTCGTTTCCTCTTGTAAATAACTCCACCGGTTTTCATGTCAAAACTGGGGCCCGGATACCAACACAGTGATATGACGCACGCTCTGTCCGATCGAGGTTGGATTTGTGGGTCGAGGCCTTGGAGCTGGGATAAGATCCCCTCTGAGTAACGCCTGTAACGGATTCAAGAGCTTAACACCCAAACGGTTGCTGACTTGCTATCAAATGTTTGGTGACTTAGTCTTTCAATGCATATCAGCAAGTAGTATCCTATAAACACTTGCTATCAAATTTTACTCTATCTTTACAGAATTATCATGACAAAAGCGAGTAATGCCAAGATGTTGGTGGGCAAGTGTAGCTGTGGAAAGATTGCTAGAGGTAGCGAACTGAAGAAACACTTAAAAGAAAAAGAGGGGACGATGGGCCATGAGAGGAAAGTGATGTTGAGGTTGTGTGTGTCTTGTCGGAAATGTGTGATGGGGGATGAGAAGGAATTTATGAAGGCGCATATGCAGTGTGAGAGTGGGAACATCGGAGAGAAGGGGTTCAAGGCATGGTTTGAGGGAGAGTTGTTGGAAAGGGAAGAGGTGAGAAAGGCGGTGGCCACGATTCAGGACGTGATTGGGGAGAAAGTGGTGAGGAATGCGAGTGAGGGGAGTTCGAGTGATGGGAGTTCGAGTGAGGAAGTTGAGTTGAGAGCGAATATGAAGAAGAAGAAGGATGATGTAGATTTGGATGCGGTGATGGAAGATTTGTTTGGAGACATAGCGGATTTGAAGGAAGAGTGGGAGGGGGAGGAAGTGGCTAAGCCGATGGCAGCGTCATCGCCACGGCAGCAAGAGGTGTATGACACGGAGGTATTTGTGAGAATGAAGGATCGTGTGATGGCTTTGGAAAGTAACAATAGAAAGGTTTTGAAGGAGAATGATGAGCTGAAGGTGAAGGTTGAGGGGTATAGGGCAACAAGGGAAGAGTTGGAGAGCTTGAGAAAGAAGGAGAAGGAATGGATGGCGGAAAGGAGCGAGTTGATGAGGAAGGCAGGTTTGGTGGAGAGTTTGCGGGCGAGTGTGTCGAGGAAGGATGAAGAGATAGAGCGGATGCGAAGCGTGGTGAAGGAGACGGAGGAGGTGAAGGTCATTAATAAGAGGTTGACGGGTGAAGTGGAGCGACTGCATGAGCGTTTGAAGTGTCGAAAAAGAAGAGTGTATGAAGTCCATCTTCCCCTCTTTGAGAACAATATTTGCGACGCCCCAACCATCACGGATGATCCCAACGTAACCCAGCAGTGTTATGAGGGCGACGGAGTCCGCTGTCTCCACATGAGCATGGACGTTACCGGTCAGCTCGAAGACTTCGTCGTCCGAAAAGTTCGGAAGAAAGTTCCCAGTAAGCTTCCTCAACATGATCATTTTTGTAGCTCATCTAATCTCCTATTCTTTTTCTTTCAGAGTTTTTGCAGAAGTGAGAGGAGTGTCGGTGGACGGAGAACGACCCATGGGCTCTTTTAAGGGCCAACCTTCTAATGCAGCTAAAGCGGTCCCAAGCCCGCCACATATCCTCGGATATGGAATGCAGAGGGGAAGAAAAATAATGAATGGAATGAAATGGGAGGACACTCACGCGCCACACGCAACATAACACACTTCTCTCTTCCGTAGTCTAACAAGCTCTTTACACATGGATCGCAGTCGATTGCTATCCCTGTATCAGAAGTGTAAGCTATCTTAATTTTATTTGACACTATTTCATCTATCATCATCGTCCATATGAAATGTTTTAAGATTTACAAGTTAGACTAAGCGTGCTACTATTTCCCAATGAAAATGTATACATGGTTAAATCATCCACTTAACCCCATCCGTAGTCTAACAAGCTCTTTACACATGGATCGCAGTCGATTGCTATCCCTGTATCAGAAGTGTAAGCTATCTTAATTTTATTTGACACTATTTCATCTATCATCATCGTCCATATGAAATGTTTTAAGATTTACAAGTTAGACTAAGCGTGCTACTATTTCCCAATGAAAATGTATACATGGTTAAATCATCCACTTAACCCCATCCGTAGTCTAACAAGCTCTTTACACATGGATCGCAGTCGATTGCTATCCCTGTATCAGAAGTGTAAGCTATCTTAATTTTATTTGACACTATTTCATCTACCATTATCACCCATATGAAATGTTATAAGATTTGCAAGTTAGACTAAGCGTGCTACTATTTCCAAATGAAAAAGTATACATGGTTAAATTATTCACTAAAGCCCCATTCAAGTAAGTCAGTATGAAAGCAAAGATAATACGAAATAAACATTTATTATGGCATGTATTTTAAAAGGTCTTCATCGTCAATATCGTCCCAGAGTCTGACTTCACATAGATGACAAAAACAGTTGAGCTGCTTTAAACGTTCTTCTGCAGCGTCCCTCACGTTGTCAATGTACGCCCACTCCGCCACGGTTCGCGGTTGGGAGTTAGGGGTGTACCACTCCCATATTTGATGCAACTGCGACTTGCTGGTCATCTCCATCACATCGTCAGTATCGTACTGGAGATACTTCCACCTCACGCCTGTTAAGTCGGGACACTCCTTCTCACATACACTCTCCTCTTCCTCGTCCGCTGGTAATGATAACTTTCGTATATTGTCCAGTCGGTACACCTTCTCCACCTTCGCCTTTCTTGGTGCATTTGGTGTAACGAGCGCCTTTGGTGTTGAGCATGGAGAGGAGAACTCCAATGCGGTATTTGGTGTTGTTGGAGGGCTTGTCATGTTGACTGTGAATAATGACTTTGAAATGTTTTCTAATTCTTAAGTATACACAAGCAGCCAATCAGAATGAACATCCAATGAATGAAGAGAATGAAAGTATATAAGCAAAGTGATATCCGTATCATTTCACTCTGTCTTTGAGACGCATAATTGAACTGTTCTCTGACGAATTCTGTATTTGAGGCGTACAAGTGAACTGCTCTTTAGTGAATTTCAAATTTGAGTGAAGTCTCTATCTTGTTGAAGTATCAAGCTTAAACATAATTTCGTTCAAATGGTAAGTTGAAAATTTCCTCTCTCATCTCCCTCAAACGTGTAGCTAATAGCATCTTCCTCAATTTCAGGCATCAACTTCATCACCAACGCCCTCCCTTCTCGAGGAAAGTTTAGAGTTGTTGAGTCAAGGTAGGTTGTAACAATACACTGAGACTTGAACAGAGATGAAAGAATGATTTCTCTTTCAGGTGATACCAGTTCCATCTCGTGCGAGTCCATCTCAACATTGTCGCGGGAATGCGACGATCGGCAATGTGCTGACTGTGGACACATCTTCACGAGGAAGCGTGATCTCATCCGACACATCAAGCGAGGTGTTTGTAGACCTAAGCCGGCATCAATCTCCGAAGGTAGGGATGATTCTGTTAACGATGTCTCCTTTTCTTGCGATTTATGCATTCAGTCTTTCGAGACACGTTTTGAACTATCTTCGCACAGACTTCAACATACACACACGAACGATACCTACACCAACGGTACCTCCTCTATCCGACTCACTGAGGTGTCCATAAATAATTTAGTGAGGAACTACCAGATGGACTCCTCAGAAACCATTGCTAACTTTGAGGAATGGTTTCATCAAAATTCATCATTGATAGAAGCGCTCTTCAACAATTTAGACAATTTTAGAATGAAGGCGCTCATCTATCTTAAAATAAAATATGTAAAAATCGACCACCATACTGGACAAATAATAGAGAGGTTGGAGTTTCACATACCCTCCTCTCCTGCAACCGAAGTTGTAGACTGTGAGTCTTGGATAAATTTTCATATCCAAGGGTTAAAATTAAATATAGATAAATTTAACGAGCGTGATAGTGGACTCGTTTTTGATGGTATTGAGACCGCTATGATCAAAATCAGTTTATTAGGAAATCATAGTGGTCGAGGCTCCTTTAAACTTCCGAAAAATTTAAGAAATAAAGCAGCAGTCATTTCTGTAGATTGCGAATCGCAATGTTTTAAGTATGCCGTCCTCTCCATTCTCCACTATAATGATGTGCAGAATAGTCGATACCGCAAGAGTAAGTATCAACAGTGGGAGAATGAATTAAACTTCGATGACTGTAATAGTGACGATATGAAAATTAAAGATATAGAAAAATTTGAAAAATTGAACAACATCAAAATAGTTCTCCATGTTTGGGAAAAGGGATTGAAGGGTGTGCGCTACAACTCGCGTTCGAGTTGTTATGAACGTACAATAAACCTGTTATTAGTAAAACAGGATGATAGTGAGGAATGGCACTACTGTGGTATTCCCAAAATCTCTCGCTTATACCACCACTTAGAAAACTCTAGTAGAGAGTTATATTACTGCGACAGATGTATTCGCCACTTTAGGAGGAAAACTAAATTTGAAACTCATTACGAATGGTGTAAGCGAGGTAAACTGCAAATGGAGCGCATGCCCAAAGATAAGGAGTTTTCATATAGAGAGAATGGTGATGAACTAAGTCCTCTTCGTGTCATCTATGCTGACATCGAATGTTATATCGATGATAACATCCATCGACCAGCAGCCATTTCCTGCTATGAAGTATGGCATGATCACTTTAGGGGTAGGCAAAATAAAATGCGCGTCTGGCAAGGTGAGGATTGTATTTACCAATTCCTACAATTCCTCGAACAGGCTGTAAAATTTCAACAAAAACATGATGGTGAACTCTATCGCAGATCATTGCATATGACAGCAGATGATCAAGTAAAATTTGATAGTTGCAACGTTTGCCCCAAATGTAGGAAAACATTTGACGATGATAAGATTAAGAAAGTGCGCGACCATGATCACATCACTGCTAAATTTAGAAACGCACTCTGTTCAAAATGTAATTTTTCGCTGAGGATGAAGCGGCGTACATTACCCGTCATTTTCCACAATTTCAAGGGCTACGACAGCCATATGATAATAAAAGGAGGTTTAGGTCAAATGAAAGAGTGGAAGCTTGATGTAATAGCGCAAACGAGAGAGAAGTTTATGGCCATGACAGCAAAAGTGCCTGTCGATAAAACTAAAGAAAATAAGACGGTCTATTTTGATATAAAATTTTTAGATTCCTACCAATTTATGACTGCATCACTGGCCTCTCTCGTGCAAAATCTAAAGTCTCTTCCACTAACACAAAATCTTAAGAAACAATACCCAAATCTAACCGATGAAGTCATCACACGGAAAGGAGTCTTTCCATATGCATATTTTGATGCGATTAGTAAACTCGGCGAGACTTCTCTTCCGCCCATAGATAAATTTAAAAATGATTTGACCGGCGCAGAATGTAAGACCGAAGATTATGATCATGCACAAGATGCATGGATAAAATTTGACTGCCATACATTTGGTGAATATATGATTGCCTACCTTAAGTTAGATGTATTTTTGCTGGCTGATGTATTTCAGGAGTTTCGACGAGTGGCATTAGAAGAAGATAAGTTAGATCCCGTCCACTTTGTCAGTCTACCAGCCATGTCATTTAAGTCTGCTTTTAAAATGACTGGTGAGACCATTCATCTCTTACAAGATCCAGAGATGTATAATTTATTTGAGCGAGGAATTCGCGGTGGTCTCACATTTGTAAATAAACATAGGTTAAAATCTGAAACAGTAGGTAATGATCATACCCATCTGAAGTATTATGACCAAAATAATTTGTATGGTAGTTCATTATCCAAACCGCTACCTCACTCTGAGTTTAGCTGGTTAGATGATAGTGATATTCAACATTTCTCCAACCCTTCTAACATACTAGCAATTCCAGATGAAGGTGATTGGGGATATTATTTTGAGATAGATCTAATCTATCCAAATAATATTAAACATAAAACCGTAGATTTTCCACTCGCACCCGAATCAGGTGAAGTGAGCAAAGATATGTTTTCCGACTTTATGAAACAATTTCATAAAGATTTAGAATCATGTGGACAACCCGACTATAAGCCTTGCCGCAAACTTTTGCTCACTCAATATGATAAAGAAAACTATCTAGTCCACTTTAGCATCTTAAAATTTTATTTAGAAATGGGCATGATTTTAAAAAGAGTTCACCGCATTATTAAATTTAGACAGAAAGCCTTCCTCAAGCCATATATTGATAGCAACAGCCAGAAACGTGCACTAGCCCAAAATAACTTTGAAAAAGATTTCTATAAATATAAGAACAACAGTCTATTTGGTAAGACGATGGAGGATGTTAGAAAGCGCGTAAACTACAAACTAGTTAATGATGATCAAAAGTATCACAAATTGACCTCATCACCTCTATTCATCGATAGAGACATAATCGATGAGGATCTTGTAGGTATTAAAATGATAAAATCTGAAGTTGAGTTGTGCAAACCCATCTATATTGGTCAAGCTGTTCTAGATTACTCCAAGCTTGAAATGTATCAACTCTTCTATAAAATACTAAAACCGTGTCCTCTCGTAAAAGAGGTTCGTTTGTTGGGTGGTGATACAGATAGTTTCTTTTTAGGTATTACCACTCAAAAAGATTTAAATTTCAATGAAGTAGGAAAATCTTTAGAAAGATATTTTGATACATCAAATTATCCTGCTGATCATCCACTCTACTCCATCAAAAATAAGGCAAAACTTGGCTGCTTTAAGGATGAGACAGCAGGGAAGGAAATAGATGAAATGATTCTCCTCCGTCCAAAAATGTATTCTATGAAATTAAAGGATAGCGACGATAGTATTAAGCGTGCTAAAGGCATATCAAGATCATTGGTCTCTAACATGAAACATAAGAATTTCAGGAAAGCCTATAGAAATAAAAATATAACGTTTGTCAATATGACAATCTTAAAATCTAAGTCGCATGAGATCAAAACTCATACTTTTAGGAAACGGGCGCTTTCAGCATGGGAGGATAAGAGGTGCTGGTTAGAACACAACATATCTCTTCCACATGGACATCCTGACACAAACATACCACCACCCAAAAGAATTAAACTCACACTACCACATTCAGGAGACGTCTTAGCATAATCATCCTTAACTTAGTATTTTGATGTTGATTTCTGTAGATAAACATTGTTGTTTTATGTATCGCATGAGATTGTTTTTTTTTCCTTGTGAATATGTGTCCACATCTGTACATTCCCCATGTGATGACTTTTCCACTGAAAGACATTTTTCCTATCCCTGTATATTTCCACCCTTCACGAAGTAAAAAGACTTTTTGTATATAACAATGTTTATTGAAGTGCGCTCATGTATATATTTTCAGTGGATGTTGTATAAAGTCTATTCCTTCACATTCATGTACATATTTCAATAAACATATCACAATGACTTCACTTTGTTTTCCGAAACACTAACGTTATGAGGGATTTAGTATCTTTCACATGGATGCACTCTTGTAAACCATTGGTAATTTTGATAGCAATAGAGGGTATAGTTTGTTTGACGACGGGATGATAGAAAATAGATTCAAACATCTTCTCGACTATTCCATATGAAGCGTCTTTATCATGAATGAAATCACGTAAAATGTATTCTTTTTTCTCACCAACAGAAATAGGTAGAATCAAATCACTTTGAATGTAAAGGTGCTGTTCATGTTTATCAAGTGTCATTGGTGTTTCTATACCAATCGTATGCGCAGCAGCAAACACAGTTTGTAGCATTGAAAAACCAAAGAGTTTTTTCAAATTTTTACTCAATTGACATTGAATGTCATCACCCAGTTTCAGAACAACGCGTTGATTTTCAATTGAAAACGAAATGTGGTGTGTCTTTACATCATATTTACTTTTCATCACATGCTTCAACTTCTGTTGTATATAAGGATTTACTACATGAATGAAGCTTTCAACTGTATGATATAGACGCGGCATTATATTGATAGCAACTTTAGATTCTTCATAAGACTGGTAAATTTTCTTGATGCGATCGCCATAGATGTCCACCCACCATTCATCATTAACTGAATCAGCTTTAGTGTGATATTCATGAGAAGCATACACCACACCGCTTCCAATAATAGGTGTATAATGTCTTACAAAATGACGCAAGGTTGGAGAGAAATAAACTGTAAGTTTGTCATTATATTTCTGAATAACCAACTTATTTTTGTCCGCCATAATTTTCTCTCCATACTTCTTACCCACAGTCTCATTCCATCGTTTTACTAACTCAATAAGTGATAAAGGTTGAACACCACGCTTTTTCAAAATGATGCGTTCTTCGCATTCTACAACATCTTCATCAAATATTTTAAATCTATAATGAAATTTGTTGATTCGATTTGAATAAACTTTTCTAACATTTGCAGTAGCAATTGACGTTAGATGTAGTCCATGACCAAAACCGAGATGCGGATAGAATTCACTATCCAACCTCAGCGTAAGACCTTTAGTAAAAGAATGAAAGCGGAGGAACTGTCTCCCACTCCAATGATAGATAGTAAACTCATAAGCTTTCTGATTTTTATTCTTCATGATGGAAGTATTACCACTGTTGAATGCCTTAATAATTTTCTCATTCCCAAATGGCTCATAAGAATCTGATTTTATCTGAATCCATTCATAGTTCCACTTTCCATCTGATGTTAAATTGTATGGGAACTGAAATGCATTATTCATCGTTATTCCATCATGGGTGCGAGGAGTCAATATCATTTCTTCCAAATCATTCACATTCTGAATATTGCTATCATAGCAAATACTAGAAACGCCAACCTCCCATTCACCTTCTAAATGCAGTGGGCGATTTAATTCTACTCGATAGTCTGATGGTTTATTTTTGGGAAATTTATTCATAGAAGCATTACTGGGCAAGTAGATTAGAAACGAGTCCTTATTTTCACTTTCCATATTATTCACATTGGAAAAATATATTAGCATACGTTTGCATTAACTCTTCATTCGGAAATGGAGTGTGATACTTGTCACAGCATCTTTATGAAAAGGAATCAACGCACCAGCATCGTCATAAATGGCAATATCAATTTGTGGGATGTAGTTTGATTTCAGCTTTGTATAATGCACTTTCTTGAAAGTATGCTCAGATAAAATACTGCAGCTCTTTGGCTGGTATGGTATCATTGCTAGCAATGGAGCTTCAACATCTCCCACACGTACATCTTCACCAATATTGGAATATATCTGAAAATAGTTAATACGACGCGATAGCGACATGTCTGCGCTAGCTTTGGTTACAGTACCACTTTTAAAGATATTTTGGTCAAAACCCAAAATGTCCATTAGAGTTTTATCCATAATTAGTTCAATACCTTTTCCACTTATAGTGAGAGACAAAGTACCTTCTTTTTCAGAAAATGAAATATGTTGCTCATTAATCACTTCATTTAAATAATCTACAACCAATTTAACCGAAGTAATAATGCGAGGCATCAACACTCTTGTTTCATGTAAGAAACCACCAAAAGGCTCTACACACTTTCTGTATAAAGATACGGCCCATTCTGTATCAAATTGATTTGGCCTTTCACATGGTAAATGTTGCATATCAGATTTTCCATGAACAGCTGCAGAACGATGTCGTAAGAACTGATGAAAATCTTTTGAACAAACTAATACTAGATCATCATCATTTAATTTGCTTATTGCAATATGATTAGATGATTTGATATAAGTCAATGTTGCCACTTGTTTACCATCAACTCGAAGGAGATAATTAAATTTCTTCAATAATGTTTCAGGAGTCATGTTTGTCTTTCTTGGCTTAATCACAATCTTCTTCACCAACGTCTTCTCATTTCTTGGAATAAGATCTACATAATAAGCTTCCTCTCGATATATTAACTGTTTATGACCACTTATGTGGTAATTAACGTTAAAATTATCATAGCTTGTTAAGGCGCTAGCGAGGTAGCCTAAATCATTTCTTAAACTTGGACTTAAACCAACAATCCAATCTTTCTCAACTACATGATGTACATAATTATAATCATCATTGTGCGGAGTAAATTGGACAATATGTTTACACGCTTTATTCAAGAAATCATATATAAACTTTTACATGATAAGAGATCTTTCTTTGACCACTGTGGAATGTATACTCGGCACCCCTTTTCACATTGATAAGCAGCTGTACGCCTCATATTAATAGTCATCACCTCATGATCAAAAGTATAGACACAGTTGCTATAAACAAGTTGAGTGACACCCACTTCCCAATTCCCATTTAGCTGTTGTGCATGATCAATGGGAGTAGAAAAGAGTGCGGCTCGATTACTAGTAAATCTCTTTGTAGCCGCATTGCTAAGCAAAATATGATAAAACGACATTTTTATATTGCTAATCTGCAACTTTGCATAACATCATGAAGACTTGGATTTTGGACTCTCTACAATATATCAGAGTTGATCGTGATGGAAACGTACATTTCAAAAATTCTCATGGTCATACATCAAGAGGTATTACATTAACATGGCGACAATTTGTCAACCTCAATGATATCATGAGGGATTTGGAATATTTTGAAACATTAAGATTCATCTCCTTGGGTGATCAAGTTTGGCTTCAACATTACAGAAATGAAATTCAAATCTACCATTCTCATTCCGCAAACTGTTTCTCATTTCGCAAATACAATTGGGAGAAGTATAGAAGATACATACATCGCTCCATCATGACATTTATTCGTCGTGAGTTCATCGCCCTACTATGCAAATCTTAATCAGATATGATTACCACGCACCATGAGTTGGAAATTAGATTCCCTACAACGTATTGAAACGGATCATGATCGAAACGTCTATTTCAAAGATTCAACTGGAAATGTGAGAAGAGAGTTTGCTTTATCTTATCGTCATTTTCAATCTCTACATCATATCATGAAGGACTTGAAATACTTCTATATGAAAAGACATTCACGTATTGGAAATCGCATCTGGCTGCGCGTCAACAATCGGCGAATTCAACTCTATCATTCCCAACTTCATACTAACTTCACATTTCATCAAGGTAGTTGGGAAAAGTATAAAAGGAAGGTACATCGCTCAATTTACTCATTCTTTCATCATGAAGCGCCATCGCTACACCATCGTCAACATTCTCCGTCGCTTCAGACTCTACACCAAAATCGATCTCACAACATTACGCCAACAGCTTCCAAACAGCAAGTATTACCCGGGCCGTCCTCAAATGTTAGTGGTGAAGATGAACAATTCACGGAATCTTCAACTCTTCCCAAATGGGACTGTACAGATTCTCGGCGCCCTTTCTCATTCATCGGCGCAGTCAATGCGCTTAGAGCTACAAAGACTACTACGTCGGATATGGAAGAGGGAGAGGTGTGTGATGTCGAATCTGACTGTGGACAATATGGTGATCTCTACTCAATTGAGTGACAGTCTATCATTTTTGAAGATTCGTACCAGCAGTTACAGTTTGTGTTATGAACCCGAACTTTTTCCTGCAGCTCTCATTAGTTGTTGGTTGCCTGTGCATGTGGCAATCTTTCATAATAGTAAAGTGATCATTACTGGACTAAAATCTCATGAACAAGCAAATATGATCCTAGACTATCTCATTGAGTATGTACGTACCCAGCGGATTGTAAAATAAAAAACAATTTTTTCCAACATGATGTTTTTATTTCAAATCATGATAGAACTTACAAATCATTTTTTCATTAGAGGATGGATTACATGAAAAGTTTTGAATAATAGATGCAAATCGAGATACATGTAAACGTTTTAAGATGAAGTACAGTACAAAAGCACCACACGTTGATGAAAGTGGATGTTGTAGTATGCGTTCATTTCGCTGATATTGACGCGTATGTTTTCTCAACCACTGCTGTGTTGGTATATTTGGAGGTTGAGCAAGAGAGTCAAATAGTTCACCACGTCGGTCTTCTCCAATAAAGATCGCTTTCCAATGCTCACCGCCTAAATTCTGTGAATGAGTGTTTAGCACAATAAAGATGGGATAGTGATTTACTGCAGGTGGTAAGGTATCGAGTGAATAGACATTATCGAAAGCTTTCAACGTCGCTTCGTCTGCATTACGCTGCACTTTAGTCTTAATATCGTCAGCAGTCAACCAACTCATTAACGATTATACTGAAGAATCACGTCACGATACTTTGTAATTTCAATATTTGAATCGAAGACTGCATAAATTAATACATTGATCGTCTCAGGTAGTGTTCTTTTGAACGTCAAATCCAAACGAATATTATGAGGCACGTTCGCTTGACGATAGGGTGCACTAATATCGCTGTCAGCAGTTAAATCAAATGCATAAATAGTATATCCACTCTTAAACTCTTTCATAGTAAGTCCGTTGGTGTCATCCGTATTGTAAAAGCCAAAGACATCCATAAAATCAACATAACTGCGCATAAATTGATCTGAAGCAAAATCTGGTTTGTAGGGTGGACCAGGATGACTCACACCATTTACACGTAAAGCAATTTCACTTAACTGATTGTGTTTAAAATTGAAAGGATTCTTCTTTATATTACCATTAAATGCATCATTTTCAACCATTGCCACCATGAGGAGCTTCGGTGCTTCCGATGGAAAGAGGCCATCTTTCATGAAACTCTTTTGATCTTTCGGAATTGTAAAGGTGAGAAGCTTTGTATGCTGAATGGGGTAAATGGCATTTTGGCGGTTAAGGCCTTCAGCATGCCCTCTAATGACACTTGGATTCGGTACTACTCGACGAATGTAAAGTGCAATATCTTCCACATGAATTCTAAAATTGTCAACTTTAGCAAATGCATTCAGCGCAAATTCAGGCTTATTCAATGTCAGCTTGAGTCGCATGCTGGTATTACACAGTAAAAACTTTGACTGTCTAAAGAAGTCTAAATTCAGCGGACCATATAGCTGACATACTCTACTATCTTTAATCATAGCAGATCGCTTTACAAAGCCACTGTTTGTTTCAACATCAAATTTTCCTGCTTCATCTCTGTACCATCCCATGGCTTCCATATGACTTTTTTGTGCTGCTGGATGAAACTGTGATACATGATTGAAATATGATTTATAGGGATAATCGCTTTGACCACCTTCCACTTGCTGCTCTCCAATCGTTAGAGAAACATCACGAAGTAATGTAGTCAATGGTAAATTGTTCAGTCCAACTTTATGTGCATCGTCAATAGCAGTTCCATCTGCTTGCTGAATTCTAAACCTCAAATCAAGCATCGCATAACTCAAATCTATGTAGTCATCACTACCACCAGGAATAACAAATTCAATGGGGCCAGCATTCTCAGCTGTTCGAGGATGATAATCTACAATACTTGAACTAAGAATATCTGTCTGTATGGCTTGTTGATCGAACAAACAAAAACCGGAAGTTTTACACTCCATGATTAGAAGTTATAGCAGCGTCGTCGTTTAGCGCCTGATGAATGATTAGAGCCTCTGCGACGTTTGCGTGAATGCCTTTTGACTGAAGATCGCACCTTACCAGCTCCGCGATGTTTCCTCCTTCCTTTATTCATTCGTTTAGGTGATTTCTTTCCTTGAGTAACACCAGCAATGGTCTGCTTCAATGTTTTTAAACCGCGTTCCTTCCCACGATTCAACAAACTGCTCTTGAAACTTCTACCTCTGGAAAGATCACTAGCAACATCACCAGCAAAGCCAACGGCATTACTTAAAACATTTCGTTTTAAAGATCTACCGACATTGGATATGAGAGGTGCTACAACAGATTTCAGTGCACCAAGTATGCTACCTCCACGTTGGCGGCGAGCACCGATGTAAATTTGTCCTCCGCCACTTACATAGGAGGGTCGTGAATAAAATGAGGCAGTTGGATTCATAGCTCAAACCCTAAACATTGTTAGTTACAACTTTGCATGAATCACTGTCGATCACTTAGATGAAAGATGTCGGCACGACGCATCCAAGAGTTCATACTTGAAGGATAACCAGCCCATTTAACAAGACACCATTCTTCACCTTGCCGTTTTTTACATCGAATGATTTTCTCTACCAAATATGTTTCACTTTCAGTGACTACCTCAATCTCATCGCGGTAAAAGCTACCCTCAATTTCTTCATTATCGTAATCTTTCAACTTGTAGGTGGTCGGAGAGTCTTTTTGATTAATCCTTGATACTGTAAATACCTCCTCTGTCCAATTCGGAAGGTACCCTTTAGCAAAAACACTTTTCACTTTTGAGATACGAACTTTATCGCCAATTTTCACATCACTTTTCACATGAGTGCGTTTACGTTGGAATGATTCGCGCACTTTATCTACATTGTCAGCATTTACATCTACTGGTCTGAGTCCAATAGAACGATGGATAGAGTGATTGTAGGCATGGAGTGTATCTTGTAGAACCTTTGTCCAATTTTGTGTCAAGTTGGCAGTAAAATGTCGCCACAAGCGATTTTTTAATGTGCGATTAAAACGTTCAACGAGTGCAGCTTTATAAGCGCTCTTTACACTAAACAACTCAATGTCATGCCTCTCAAATAATCTTGTCACATGCTGATTTTCAAACTCTTTTCCTTGATCACTCTGAATTCTTTTTGGAATGCGACCTTCTCGAAAAATTGTTTGGAATGCTTTTGCTACTCCTTTCCCTTCTTTAGTTTTTAAAGGTTGAGCCCACGCATAACGCGAGAAAATATCAATGACGGTTAAAATAAAATTATTGCCCGAGTTATGTTTTGAAATGGAGGCAACATCGCACAAATCTGCTTGCCACTGTTCATCGATGTCATGAACAATATAATGGCGGGTGCGGTACTTCTTTTTCGCTTGTTTGTGGAGTGTATAGGTAGCCTGACCCTTTAACCATCGTTTCACTTGTGATTGTGGAAGACCACTCGCTTTTGATAATTTCTTGATAGATGCAAATCCTGCCGGATGTTTTACATCATAATAGATTGACTTCAAACGTTCAGTCGATGACGGCTGACTCTTTTTCCTCCTTCTCATCTTTTTTCTTTCTTGCCTTTCTACATTTACAACAACTGCAGCATTTAGCTTTAGCGGTTTTGCGATCGTGTTCACATTGCTTAGGGGTTTCATTATGAGAGCTGGCGCAGCAAGTGCAAGTGACAACGACATTCACCTCTGGCGGCTCATTACATGGCAAGCAACACATCTGCTTCATATTAATAGTCTGAGAACATGTATTTCCTAGGAGGAGCTGTTTTACGTTTTCCTTTTACCAGTTTTAGTGGCGATGTAGATCTACGTCGAGTTCTTCCTCTTGTTTGCTTAGTGAGTGTGGGAGGGGATGTAGCAGGTGACGTCTTAAACCAATTTGTTGGCATTTTCATCGCCTGAAGCATTGGAGTAGTAGCCACTGTTGAATCAAGTTCTTTCAATGTCTCATTATTTAAAGCAAATTTTGGCACATTATGCTTTTTCAATAGTTTAAGAAAGTATGACCAACCAGGTGGAACATAGCCCTGACGGCGCTTTCTACGTGTCGCATACTGAATCAAGTCTTCATAACGTGAAGCATCAATCACTTTATTTTCATCTGTAATGATTTCTCCTCTATCATTTACATTGAGATGGGGTTCAATACTGTTGAAAAGAGATATGGCATGTGCGCGAGATGCTAAAGGTGTAGCAGTCGATACAGAGTCACGCATCTTATTCTTCAAGTTTTTCAATTGCTCAACAGTTTCCGATTGTAATAATACAGCACGATGTGGATCTTTGATGTGAACATTTTGCTGATAATCTATTTCTTTCCTATACATTTGATTTGCAAGAGGTTGCTTTACTTGCTGCATGGCAGTCAATTGTACATATTCATCCTGAGGAATAACAATCATGCGAGAATAAGAACTCATAGTTTGTAGATAATCATGGGAGTTTTCAAAATATCACTTCGAAATCTAAATTCTTCCGGACACTCTTGCGTAAAGTCAATGAATAAGTAACCGTATGGTTTTTCAGTAGCTGCTTGAAAAATTTCAATTAAGGCTTTTGATCCTCTGGGTGCAACTTGTCGCGCTAAAATTTCAAATTGACTTTTATCTCGCGGATTCTTGAAAATAGCATAATAGTGTGTATTCAGGTTTCGTGTACGAGCTTCTTTTCCATCAGGAAACAAATTTTGTGTAATATAGATGATAAAACACCTTTTATGGTGTGCTGCGCGAGTGAACATATCTGTAACATCTTTTGAATTCTTACTTTCTTTTAATAAATCATCCAATACAACAACATCATTAGACTGAAGTTTATCCACTGGAATAATTCCTTCATGTCGAATAAAGTTGCGACTTTGCAATTCCTGAAACAGCGACGGTTGATAAATACCATAACACCAAATCACTCGATTGATAGGTTCCTTAAACAACTCCCTTCTTTTATCCAATAAATTCAGCGTGAAAACAGTTTTACCTGCATGAGATGGACCTGATACAGTCAGAACTTTATCACATTGAAGTCTGAAATCCATTTTATTACTTTGAGACTCAACATTTGCATAATTAACGCTTAGAGCCAAAGATATTTCCCAATAGGTTGCCCACGGCAGGAGCTATCATTGGAAGTATTGCTGAAAGGAAACCGCCCTTTTGTGTTAGAGTTTTCCTCTTTCTTTGAAGGGCGACTTTAGGATTGGAGATGAAACGCAATTTCGTAGCATATCGCTTAAGTAACTTTCGTTGTTTTGGTGCTAATTTCTTCGTCCTCAACTTCCTCACATGAGAAATAATTTCACAAATGAATTTATCGTTAGCATGTCGTATAGCATTGTATCGCTGATTTGCTTTCATTCGTCGGAGAGCTTGAATGGCTGAAGAAAACTTTTGACTTTTACGTTTCGTCATTTTACGTTTCGCCATTTTCCGTGTTAGTCTTTGCTAAAACCTATCTTTACCACATTTGCATAGGTACTAACTATTGCGACATAAGTGACACTCGAAATGAGCAATGTCACAGTGGTTACATTGGCAAAGTTGAATGCAATTACGTATGAAACAGCGTTGACAAAAAGCATGCTTACATCTCTTGAAGATGCGCTTTTCATTTCCATCCTTTCGCTTACATACATCGCAACACATAGTTTCACCGTTACTGATGTCTATAGCAAGTCTTTTTGAAGATATGAATTTGCTAGCCTTTTCTAAATAATAGACGCATGTACAGAAGGAATATACTTCGAGAGTGAGCAGACATAGCTCGAAAACCAGTTGTGCTACAATCAAGTACCACTGCATTTTCAATTTTTCTTTATGGAAAGTTGAATGTGAATATCTGAAATCGCTTCAATCACTAGACTGCTACCATGATGGTTAAATGCGTTAAGACGTTCAGCAATTTTTATCATATGTCTTTTAAAAAATTCTTCGGGTGATCTACCACTTCCATTGAATAAGAAGCAAAATGGAAAGAGCGACTTTCCACCTCTTCCTTTCCAAAATGACTAAACTTAATTTTCGCAACTAATCGCGCCATGACAATGCTATCAGAGAATGTATTCATTAACTCTAGAAATAGAGTGCTAGCATCATCTACCACTGCTTCGATGTCGGTCTCATCTTTATGAAAATTTATCACATAATCTTGAACAGCTCCTTTTAAACTTTGCCTATGAAAACGTAATGTTCCGCAGTCGTTTGAGAAAGACATGATCGCCCTTTAACTAACCCATCCATTGCATGAAAACAACAACTCTTCTCATAGTAACATTTATTGAATAACGGTAACAAGCATGCATTATAAATCAATGGTTTGAAAGAGATAAAATAGATACAGCTGATAACTATCATACAGCGAGCAATGATAACCATACAGGACTTTGGCAGTGTTGAGGTAAGGAGGAAAGAAGCATTGGTTATGAACGTAGCTACTACAACGAACAGACAAAATAGGAACACACAAATCCTTAAAACGTTTCGTGACTTCATGATAATGTTGATTCACTCTACTATCCCAAGGCGGGAGCAAAATATCATCAATGATTAGATTGGGAAATACTTTCCTCTCCTTACCAGGATTATTACAAAAGATGCGTATAACATTGAAAGCAGCTAACCATCGTTTAAAGTCAATAAGAAGAGCACTCTCACAAGAAAAGCCATAGTCTTGCAAATATTTCAGATTAAGTCCATGAATGTGTTTTCTCGCCCATTGATCAACATTGGGATCACAGTTGGCATGTTGATGATAGACACTAACAATCTGATATGTCCAATTGTTCATAGCAATAGCACTGAGCTCCTGTACAGGTTCACCCTCACAATCCATAAAAATGATGATAGAAGCCTAAAACGGAAATTTACACATCTAAGGAAGCGTTCTATAACATATTACAAAATGAAGAATTACATCGATGCTTTTCACGACAAAATACACAAATGATATGATGGCAACGAAGAAGTAAAATGTATCTAATAAGACCACGTCTACGACACTCAAAGCACATAAGCGAATTGTCATAGGGTAGAGTTAGGAAAGGACTAGTAATTCTCCTTCTTTGATTTGCGTTTTGATGTAGCATTCTTCTCCGACTTGCGCTTCGTACCACTGCTGTTAAGGATTTGATCAATTATGTCGTCCACGTTGGGTGGTTTCGGAATATATAAAATGGATTCCATATGCATGGAGAGAGAGGCTATTTTATTATCCTTGTGTCGACCATAATATAGCCCATTCACTTTGAAAAGGATATCCCAAGTACCTTCTCCGAGCTCATCACATCTGATGGGTATTGAATGATCTCCATCCTTCTTATAGTAAGTACACCAATGTGATACCGGTAGGCAAATGTGATTACCATCCCAAATCTTTCTATAGGGAGTATCCTTGTCATCTCTCGCCTTCCACTCTTGAGCAAGAGGAGTAGGAATGTCCATATTTAATGTCACGTACTCCTCAATAATATCAAGTTGGTGGCGAATGTACGGACTCACGGGATCAGTATGTAGTCCCCATACTGATTGTGCATTATCTTGACATCCGTGGAAGGGAGCATTCCCGTTTGGAGTACTACGCTATGATCATCATAACGCAAGGCTTGTTTAAATTTACGCTGTAGCGGTGTAGGATTATGTACCTTGGATGTTTCTTCCACTGGCCTCAGTTGTAGATGATCTGACCGTAGCGAACCTTGTAACGTTTGACCGCCATTTTGTCCTACTAGTGCAGCAGATGGAGTAGATGCCTGAAAATGAAAAAAGATTGTATTAAGTTTACGTTCAAGGGAGGAGAGGGAGGGAAGTAGCGACTTACCATTTTAGTTGGGTAATAGAACAGGGAACTAGAGAGAGAGAAAATGTGCGTCCGTCACTCGTGTGATTCAACGATGGAATGATTCTCACTGTGGAAGGCTCGCTATTTATAAAGAAATGCTTGATTCTCATTGGATGATGATCCTCATTGGACAATAACATCAAGCTGATTCCAAATCTGGTCTCTGTTTTCCAATCCGATGCTTCGTTTTGAAGCTAGAGTCCAAAACGTCCCAAATTCTAACTCTGTCGTTTTTCGCCAATGTCCCAAAATCTTAAATGGCGTCTCACATCTAAACGAAGACAGATAGGAACAAGCCGATTGTTTCACTGAATTTGTCTCACTCTTAGCTTTCAAACGAGCTATCGCACGACAAAATCCGTCCACTGGAAGCCAAAATCGAAGCAAGCTGTCCAGAGGGGGGGGGGACGTCAGTGAAATTTCAAAATTTGATGAAAAATGTTTTGGTGACGGTCCCAGGTCGAAATTCCACACTTTGGAAAATTTTCAAATTTTTACCCATACAAAGTCACTCTGACACTTAGGATTTTTTCAGGTAAGCGAGCTCCGACCTAAAATCTTGTAACCGCTCTAACTTTTGAACGAAGACAGATAGGAACAAGCCGATTGTTTCACTGAATTTGTCTCACTCTTAGCTTTCAAACGAGCTATCGCACGACAAAATCCGTCCACTGGAAGCCAAAATCGAAGCAAGCTGTCCAGAGGGGGGGGGGGACGTCAGTGAAAATTTTTTCTCTCCGATTTCGCTGGAAACATCCTTCCTAACCCAAAATTTCACGTAGATTCCGAATCTGGCCTCCGTTTTCTCATCCGATGCTTCGTTTGGGCGCTACACACCAAAACATCCCAAATTCTAACTCTGTCGTTTTTTCGAAAAATGTTGAAAATTTTTTCTCGCCGATTGACTTGAAACTCACTATACAGATAAAGAATTTCACGCTGATTCCAAATCTGAAATCCGTTTTCCAATCCGATGCTTCGTTTTGAAGCTACAGCCCAAAACGTCCCAAATTCTAACTCTGTCGTTTTTCACCAATGTCCCAAAATCTTAAATGGCGTCTCACATCTAAACGAAGACAGATAGGAACAAGCCGATTCTTTCACTGAATTTGTCTCACTCTTAGCTTTCAAACGAGCTATCGCACGACAAAATCCGTCCACTAGAAGCCAAAATCGAAGCAAGCTGTCCAGAGGGGGGGGGGACGTCAGCCGAAAATTTTTTCTCTCCGATTTCGCTGGAAACATCCTTCCTAACCCAAAATTTCACGTAGATTCCGAATCTGGCCTCCGTTTTCTCATCCGATGCTTCGTTTGGGCGCTACACACCAAAACGTCCCAAATTCTAACTCTGTTAAAATTTTGAAGAAAAATTTTTTCTCGCCAATTGCCTTGAAACTCACCCTACCGATGCAGAATTTTACGCTGAATCCGAATCTGGCAGCCATTTCACCATCCACGACAACCTAGACGGTCGCCCACGTCAACCTAGACGGTCGCCCACGTCAACCTAGGCGGTCGGCCACGTCAACCTAGGCGGTCGGTCACGTCAACCCATACGAGACCAACACATCCGAGTCTCACACTCTGTCGTTCCAGAGGGGGGGGGGAGTCAGCGAACATGTTGTGAACCCACCTGGCCGGCACACCACGACAGACTCTGTCGTTCCAGAGGGGGGGGGACTCAGACCCGAAGCACCACGGCGGCCGACCACGACACACTGCCGTTCCAGAGGGGGGGGGGCGCCGGTCGAGTGTTTGTCATTTGCTTACTACTCGCCCACCACTTGTTAACAATATATGTGCAACACTGACGATACTCGTCAATCCAAAAAAAATTGTCGGAGGATATGAAGCATGAGTATAAAATTCTACTGATCGAAATCGTGGTCAAGCGCTTAAGCGCACTTTCAAATGCTTTTCAGTCATCTGTTGAGTGCAATCCGTTTTAATTGCGATGAATCCACTGACCCTCATTCGGAAAGATATGACAAGCACAATTTTTATGCACCTATCGTACTATCCTCTCTACTGTGTTTATCATCTTGCCATGTAGGCCTTGAATGAATATTGCCGTGAGCAAAATATAAAAAACAAATATCCCACTATTGACGTAATTGATTATTCCGAAATATATAAGAAGAAACACAGACCTACATCAGAATCTATTGAAATTATAGTGTTTACTGGTCTACATTACACTACTAAGTCTATGTTACACTTACTTTTCCTTGGTATATAAAAGACCTACTAGACAAGGCAAACTTGATATCAAACTCACACTGAAGGTAGATTTTGAGAAGTTGCTGCATTATCATCACTAGGTGTCAGTCTGCGGACTTCGCTGGTGTGGGGCATTTCATGTTCCTGTCCCCAGATCCACCAATAGCTATCTTCACAAGCTCATGGGATGACATGCACATTTGGACGAGATTTCTGATGTTCTGTCCTTATTGTTGGCAACATAACTTGTTTTCCCAGGAACAAAATTTACATGAGTAAGTGCTTCCGTAGATTTTTATAGTGAAAATACTTGTTTGAATGAAATGCTAAGCTAAATCGCCCGCACAAACCCACCCAACAAACCAAACACCCAGCTTTTCCAACCATCGCAACAACCTTTTCGGTGACACTTTCACCAATCCAAGTGAATTAGGAGTTCACGTTTGAAAATTGTTCATGATTATGATTGAAATGCTTGTAATATCCAATTGTCAATTTCGTATGAGATTGAGTCACCGTCACGTCAGCCAATCATACACGTGATGAATGCGTCATCATTGTGAGTCAAATCTTAGCCGCATGCGGAGAAAGATAAACATGTTTTTTTACAGATCCGCTGATCAGCATGATCCCGCCTGCAGTTTTCACCGCAGTTTTATACCTTGAAGAAGGAATTATTGTCTACCGTTATAGATAAACCAACACTTTCTAACTTTAGAAAGCATGTTCTTT